>PVIC010026291.1:0-24687 GCA_004025085.1 Thryonomys swinderianus | reverse complement strand
CTTCCTTTGTTTGATCAGGGTGGCTAAGGGTCTGTCGATCTTATTTATCCTTTCAAAGAACCAGCTCTTTGATTCATTGATTCTTTGTGTTGTTCTCTGTCTCCACTGCATTAATTTCTGCTCTGATCCTTATAATTTCCTCTCTAGTATGTCCTTTGGGTTTGTTTTGCTCTTCTTTTTCTAGTTGTCTGAGGTTCATAATTAGATTGTTTATTGCGGTTTGCTCTATTTTCCGAGTGTATGCATTCACTGCTATGAATTTCCCTCGCAGAACTGCTTTCATTGTGTCCCGTAGATTCCTGTATGTTGTGCTGGGGTTGTCCTTTAGTTGTAGGAACTGTTTAATTTCTTCTTTAACTTCTTTTGTGACCCATTGGTTGTTTAACAGAGAGTTGTTCAATTTCCTTGTGTTTGTGAGGATCTTGGAATTACTTCTGCTATTCAGCTCCAGTTTCAAGGCACTATGGTCTGATAATATGCAGGGGATAACTTTGATTCCTTTGCATCTCTTTAAGCTTGTTCTATGGACTAGAATGTGATCTATTTTGGAGAATGATCCATGAGCAGCTCAGAAGAAGGTATATTCTCGCTTTGAAGGGTAAAAAATTCTGTAGGCATCTAATAAGTCTATTTGCTCCAAAGTTTGGTTTAGCTCAAGTATTTCCTTATTGATTCTTTGTCCAGTTGACCTGTCAATTTGTGACAATGCAGTGTTAAAATCCCCTACAACTATTGTATTCATGGATAGCTGGCTTTTCATGTCCAGAAATGTTTGTTTTATATAGTTGGGTGCGTTAGAGTTCAGTGCATAAATATTTATGAGTGTTATTTCTTTTTCCTGGATAGTTCCTTGTACGAGAATATAGTGACCTTCTTTATCTCTTTTAATCAGTTTGGGTTTGAAATCTATTTTATCTGTAAACAAGATAGCCACTCCTGTTTTTTTTGCAGTTTCCTGTGCCATGGAGGATTGTTTTCCAACCTTTTATTTTCACTCTATGGGTTTCCTTCTGAATTAGGTGTGTTTCCTGTATGCAGCGGATTGTAGGACCTTGCTTCTTGATCCAATCTGCTAGTCTGTGTCTTTTAATTGGCCTATTTAGGCCATTGACATTAATGCTTATGACTGATATGGACATATTCAGAGCCGCCATGTTTCCCTGTTCTTGGTTCTTTTCTTCTTTGCTTTTCCCCTTTTCTATTTAGTTTCTTGTTTGCCCCAATGAATTCACTCTCCTGGGTATTGTGGGTATGGAATTTTCTCTGTTTTTTTCCAAGATGTTCTTTAGGATGTTTTGGAGTGCAGGTTTTGTGCTTGTGAAGTTTTTCAGTTGTTCTTTATCATGGAAGTATCTTATTTCCCCATCTATTCTGAAAGATAGTTTTGCAGGATACAACAGTCTAGGTTGGAGGTTGTTTTCCTGCAATGCTTGAAATACTTCCCTCCACGCTCTCCTTGCACTGAGTGTTTGTGTTGAGAAGTCTGCTCTGATCCTAATGGGCTTCCCTTTGTAGGTGATTTTCTTCCTTTCTCTCACTGCTTTCAGTATTTCATTCTTTTGTTGTACATCTGGAACCTTGATAATTATGTGTCTAGCTGTAGATATTTTTATGTCACGGCGTTTTGGAGTCTGATAGGCCTCATTTATCTGTACGTCTATGTCTTTTCCTGTGAAGTTTTTTTGTTGCTATCTCTGACAGCAGCTTTTTATGTCTTTTACACTGTCTCCTGCTTCCTCAGTGACTCCAATCAATCTTATGTTATTTATCTTTGAGTCATCTAGAAGCTGTTGAATTGATTTCTCATGATCCCTTGCTCTTTTCCATAGATTATACCTTTCCTGCTCGCTGGCTGGTAGGCTGTCTTCTAGGTCTGAGATTCGGTTCTCTGCTTCATTCATCCTGCTATGCAAGCTTTCATTCTCCTTCGTCATTCCCTGGAGTTCTGCTTGAAGCTGTTTAAAAGATTCCATTGCTTCTGCTAACTTGGATTCAATCATCTCACTGATCTCTTCTTTAATGAAGTCTTTCACTGAGGACAGTATCTCTGTTTTGATCACAGAGATGAGTTCTGCTTTCCATTTTACTAGATCTGCTTTAGTTACCATCTCCTAGAGTCCTGGTGTTTGAGTTTCAGTTTTCCCTATTTCCCTTTTCTCTGAATTTCCCTGTGGTGGTGATCTTTGTGTCTGGTTTTTTGTGTATTTTCCCATTTCTACTCTTTCTTTGTTTTTAATGCTCTTCTTTGACTGATGAGAGGACAATGTTTGTTGCAGGTCTCTTTCTATTATCTGGGGCTCTTTGGAAGCAGCACTTTCCTTGGGGGTCCTCCTTGAATCTGTAATAACCCTTGAGAATTCTCACTCCTGACACATCATGGTAGGTATTTGAGCAGAACAATCACATCATGTTTGTTACCATAATACAATAAATGCCAATATCAGTATTAAACACAGTAAATAAGATAAAAAGTTTTGTTAGATTCTATACTGGTTACTTTGAGCTTATGAGTTATCTCTATGTCTGACTCCTCACTGCACAGCTCTGGGATACAGTGGGCTGCTGGGCGGCCTTCAGTCCACTGGAAATGGACTGCACCCTGCAGCCGGGTCCGCCTGCTGCTCCCTAAGTCCGCCGGAAGCATTGCACGGTGGGGCCGCATCTGCTGGGTCTGGTCCACCTGCGGCTGGTCCCTCAGTCCACTGGAAACATGGCACAGCTGGCCCGGAGCTGCTGGGTCCGTTCTGCCTGCCGCCGGAAGCATGGCACGGTGGGCCCGGAGCTCCTGGGTCTGTTCCGCCCACTGCTCGTTCCCCAGTCTGCTGGAAACATAGCACAGCGGGCCCGGAGCTGCTGGGTCCAGTCTGCCCGCCACTGGTCCCCCAGTCCGCTGGAAGCAGGGCACGGCGGGCCCGGAGCTCCACTCTGTGATTTTTAAAAGATAAATTAATGCCTACTATGTGACCAATCTAGCAGAAATAGCCATGAATCAAATGTTGTTTACTTCTAAATTTTTGAGGGAAAAGGAAACAAAAGCATTATAAACACTAAGACCTCTTAATGGGAAGATCCAGATTAGTGTCAGATTTGAGAGCAAGTACCCGACAAGTACCTGAAGACCAGACCTGGTGTTTGAGGACTACCATGTCAAGTTTAGGGCCAACACCGAGTTTTCATGCATGTGTGTTCTAGTAGCTGGCAGCTCAGGTCTTTGGTGATGTACAGATTACTGAGTAGGCCACCTTTGGATGGTCCCATGGGAGAGCCACCATTGGTCTTCTGGACATGTTCCTGTGCTGCTGTGGACCTCTAGGATTGCTACCATTATGGGTGCTGGTATCTATTGGTCCAGCTCGAAGGTAGAAGATTGGTGGTGTTTTTGTTCATTTCTGGAGATAGGCTCTTGCTCTGTAGCCCTGTGTAAACCAGGCTGACCTCATACTTCTGCCTCCGCCCCTGAGTACTGGGATTACCTCTTCTGGCAAGATTGGCGCTGTTCTGATGACACTGTGGCTACCATCTCAGTCTAAATAGGCTAAGTCATTATGTTCAGGGATCGGCTCCTAAGACCCAGCACAGGGATCAGAAACACAGTATTCCTCAGACAGAGATGGGCTGCAAAGTCAGTGGAACAGTCCATGGGCTCCTGGTCTGCTGAGCTGTGCAGCATCAAAGTGGAGGGAAGGCTAATGAACTGTTGCTGCTTCCTCACCGCGGCGAGGACTTTCACCCACATTTGAAGTTATGTCTCTTCCTTTACTCTTGGTGATTCTTTCCGTTTTCCTTACCATTGATCTCTTATTACTCATTTAGCCTCTCTGTAGTAAATTAGAAACCTTGATTAAAAAAAAAAAACTAAAGTGGTAAATATCTTGGTGTTGGATAAATTGTTCCTTCTCCCCCTCTTTGCATTTCAGGGCAAGGCTTTCCTCCCCAATCTCAGCCTCCATGCATCAGTCACTGCTTCTTGCACTGGTTGTTAGGTTTCACTTTTTCTCCTCCCACAGCCAGATTCTTGCCAACCATCCACCATATACAATATTGCAGATACAAGCTGTTCTCAGAAAATTCACTCAAAATAGCTGAGGAGCAGCTGCTCCTGTGATATTTTCAAAAGGAAGAAATTTGTATTTGGCTTCCTGGGCTAAGAGTCTGTTGGTTTTGCATAGAAAGACACAAATGAAGCCTTTCACTCCAGCTGAAATTCTCTACCCCTTATTCTCAGGCTCTGATTTCAAAGTAAGCATAAGAGGACAGGGGAATGGAAAAACGATTGTGGGAAAAAAAACAGTGTACATCACTTGCCTGAGGACTGTTCACTTGTCCTTCATATTTTTTCCAACTGATGTTTGCAAGTAGATTAACAAGAACTAATTCGTGGGTACAAATTGAAGGGGGAGAGGCCAGTTGAATCCAATTAGCATTTTTTCACTCATTTGTCATTCACCAAACTTAGCACTGGTGGAAAAGCTTTAATAATGTGGGGAAACGTATCATTAACACGTGGCATGCTTGTTCTGGAATTTAAAGGCTTTGAGAAATTTTGGGAGTGAGGCTAAGTATCCCTAAACTTTTAATCTGCTATTAAAAGTCTCTTCTTCCCCTTCCCTCTGTGCACCTCCCCAGGAAGCATTTGAAAGAAAGTGTGGCTGTCAGGGTTGGAACAGAGCAATTAGATGTCAAGGATGCAATTAGTCTAAGATTAGAGCATTAAGGATTCAGAATCATGACATCTGAGACCAGGCAGCTATGAACTAGTAATTAAGAAACCACTTTCTACTTATTATTTCCTGGAAAAAATGTATTTGTATATTTCCTGTGAGATAATGTTTATTCACTGTACCATTAAGTTTCCTTGTTCTCTTGAAGCCACATCTTGATCCTGCAAAAGCTGAAATACCTCTTAGAAGGAACAGTCCTGCATCAGCAAAAAGGAACGTGTACTAGCAACATTGCCCACTGCCTCTAAAGTAAGTTTTATGCTGCAGATCAAGCAGAGCTACAAATAATCACACTTCTTTTCACATGCTGTGGGATCACATCAACCTTTATAAATTATTAGAAATTTCACATGGACATCATGTAATACCACAGGAGTTCCATTATGATTTACTGTTAATTAACATCCATGGCCTATATTTCAAAGTGTTATTGCTCTGTCACACCACAGGCTGCTATGCAAACCATAAATGCTATCAATATTCCTGCATTTATCTAAGCTCCAACTGATTAAAATGTGATTTGTCCCATAATGCCTTCCTACTTTAATATGTGGCTCAGATTGCTGACCTAACATTACTTTTTATCTCGAATTGTCATGCAGTCAATTATACTGAATAACTGCAGGATTTAAGAGCACAGAGGACAACCAGTACTGGAAGGAAAACATCATTCCCATAATTTAGAGAGAGAAAAGAAATACTAAGATGAAGAGTACGGGGACTATTTTGTGCCAATGAAAACAAATTGTAAAGATTGTGAGTTTCCAGGGACAGATCATAATTTAGCATGCCTCTTGCGGTTTAGGTGATAAAGAAATAGATTCAATTTCCTTGAGAAAGTCTGCTTTTTTTTTTTTTTTTACTTTCCCACAGTGCTTGCTCTCTCCTTCCTTCCTTCCTGATCAACATATATATATATATATGTATATATGTATGTATGTATGTATGTATGTATGTATGTATTTATTTATTTATTTTTTTGAGACAGGGTCTCACTTTGTAGTTCAGGCTGGCCCTGAGCTCACTAGGTAGCCCAGGAAAGCCACAAACTCAGCGATCCTTCTGTCTCTGTCTCCTGAGTGCTGGGATTACAGGTGTGAGCCACCATGCCTGCCCGGCACTGTGGTATGTGGTATTGATTCCTGGTGGGCATGAGTCACCATGCCCAGCATTGTCAACATATGTATTCTTAGGGCTATACATGGATTTCCTCACTGAGCAAAGGAAAGGTTCAGTGCTTTGTGTGAAAACCCATAACATAAGTTCCCATCCCACCACTAGGTTAAACAGCATGAAAAATGTTAATGTTTCTTACTTGATTCCACTATCAAGGTATATGTCAGATAGTAGAGTTTTGTAGGACATGTGGATTAAGAATCTTAGAGATAGTCTAGTCTAATATTTTAACAGGAAAGGAAATCAAGATTAGTTAAGTAAATGGTTAGATTCATTTCCAAAGTTAGGGTACCTGAAAATCATCTAAAACCACCTTAAAACTGAGTTTGTGCATGTTCTGCCTTTATATTTAAGAACAATCTTAAAGCATACAACAGTGTGTGTGTAGGAGGGGCGGGAGCTGTCCGTAATAGAGAGGAAGTAGAAATTTGACCAGAAGAACCAAATAGTACCTCCTAAGACCCACACACTGATCTTGGTTTTTAACATATTCTACACAGGCTTTTATTCTTAATGCAAGTTTTAAAATTACAGTTTTCACTTGTGATGTTTATTTTTATCACTTTAAAAAATGGTATGTTCTTTTTTTTTTTTTTTTTTTTTTTTTTTTTTTTTTTTTTTTTTTTTTTTTTTTTTTTTTTTTTTTTTTTTTTTTTTTTTTTTTTTTTTTTTTTTTTTTTTTTTTTTTTTTTTTGAAACAGGGTCTTGCTTTGTAGTTCAGGCTGGCCCTGAGCTCACTATGTAGCCCAGGCAAGCCTGGAACTCAGCAATCCTCCTGCCTCTGCCTCCTGAGTGCTGGGATTACACCATGCCCGGCACTGTGGTATGTGGTATTGATGGCTGGTGGGTGTGAGTCACCACGCCCAGCATTGTATGTGGTTACTGGGATTGAACTCAGGGCCTTGTGCTTGCAAGGCAGGTGCTGGAACCACTGAGCTAAATATCTGGCCCCAAAATGGTATGTTCTTAATATGAGGTGTAAATGTAATTTTTTTTTTTTTTGAGACAGGGTCTCACTTTGTAGTTCAGGCTGGCCCTGAGTTCACTATGTAGCCCAGGCAAGCCTCAAACTCAGCAATCCTCCTGCCTCTGCCTACTGAGTGCTGGGGTTACAGGTGAGAGCCACCATGTCCAGCAAGGTATAAATATATATACTTTGTTTTTAGATGTTTTTTGATATTTTAGAGAATAGAGTTTGATAGAAAAAAATGAAACCTCATGAATGGACAGTATATTTTCATGTCTTTCTGTTAACCTTATAGTGGAGATATAATCAGTTTTGGTTCCTTGCTACCTCCCACAAGGCTCTCTGGTACAGCTACCATAGGATACTTCCCCAAATCAAATGTAGGCAACATGTTCTTCAGATAAGGCTTAGTTGGGGATAACAAATGTTACATTCATTATCTACTTGATTCTCATCCAAACAAACCAATATAGCATTTAAATATCAAACAAGTTTAGAGAAATTTATTTTTGTTTATGTTTTTAAAGGGTGAATGAAGGGCTTGGCTGATCTAATAACAAATTAATATTCATTTATTCAACATTTATTTATAGAGTATTTTTCATGCCAGAATTGTAACTCTTTTTATGGAATGTGTTTTTATGTTAGTATTATTTTTACTTTCTTTAATAATTAAGGTCTGTCTCAGAATTAATTTAGGATGATTCAGATAAATTTTTTTATATGAAGGATGTTCTGATAAGCTAAAAGGATGACATGATTGAAGAGTGAAGGGAAAGGGAAAGAAGTCTTAACTAGATCTTTATGGAGATGCCATTTTGTTCAGAAATTGGCATTGATTTCTTGGGCAGCTCAAATAACTCCTTGTGTTCCTTTCACTTAGAGTAATAGGGGGTCATTGGACTGAGTTCCAGCTTTAAGCATAGCCTTGGGGAGAGGACCTCCCTAGCATGTTGACTTTTTTCCTAACAAATTCATACGAGGTATTTTATGAGTAAAAGGTCTCCAGTTACAAACAATTCGACCAAGTGAACAAGGAAGTTTGCTTGGTGATATTCTTCATAATTAAGGCTACAAAGTTAGAGAAACATTCAATATCTATACCTCCTTCATAATATATTTTCTTCTTTATTTACAATATTTGAACTAGAGAGACTACTGCCTTGTTTACCGCCTTGATTGTGGTGATGGCATCCTGGGTATTTGCCAATGCCCAAACTCATCAAATTGTACATATTAAATATGTAGGTTTGCATATCCTTTTTACCATAGTGAAAGTTGTTAAAAAATTTCTGCAGACATGCCTACCCTGCTGTGCTCTAGGACATTAGAAAATTTTTCCTCATCAAACTATTGCACCATACCAGCCAACCTGTCTTCACTCTCTTTTTTAAAATTGAATTCTTTATTGGAACAATTTATATACATCTCACAATCACACATAACACTGGAGAATTTGTACCACTATATGACACAGTCATTTCTCTTTTTTACCCATATCCCCACACACCCACACCTCCCCACCCCCTATATACATGCTCTTCTATTTTCCTTCAGAATCATATTTATTCCTTCCCCTCACTACACCCCCACACCAAATTTCCCTTGGAAATTTCCCATTCTACAAAGACCATCATACTTTCTAGAGTTCATTTACAGCTACAGGTGCTCATATCAATGAGAAGATCTGGTATTTGCATGTGATCTATTGATTTCACTCATTAGCGTGTCTTCCAGGTGTATTCATTTGCACGTAAATGAATCAATCTTGTCATTCTTTTTCAATTTAATACAAGCTATTTATGATACACCAACAACCAGCATCATACTTAATAGGCAAAAATTGAAACCTTTTAGACTAAGATCAGGAACGAGACAAGGATGCCCGTTGTCACCACTCTTGTTCAATATAGTGCTGGAAACATTAGCCATAGCAATCAGGCAGGACAAAGATATAAAAGGAATAAAGATAGGAAAGGAAGAAGTTAAACTGTCATTATTTGCTGATGATATGATACTCTATCTGGAGGATCCTAAAAACCAAAACACTACTAGACTTCACTCTCTTTTTTCCCCTCTCTCATTAAAAAAAAATCTCCCAATTTATATTGGTAAATTTATGATATACCTTTTTTAAGTAATATCTAACAAAAGGCATTTATTGCTTGAATCTGATCATTCTTCATTTCTGTGGTATCATATTTGACTAGATTATCATGCTCCTTAGTTCTTTTTTTTTTTTTTTTGAGACAGGGTCTCGCTTTGCACTTCAGGCTGCCTTTGAGCTCATTATATAGTCCAGGCAAGCCTCAAACTCATCAATCCTCCTGTCTCTGCCTCCCGAGTGCTGGAATTACAGGCATGAGCCACCACACCCGGTTGCACCTTAGTTTAAAAAAAATACATAAATTTAGAAAATGGAGGGATGGCAGGATAGTAGAAGAAAAACAATTAGAAATAGGAAAGGGAACCAGGGAAAGAGGGAAAGATGAAGGTCATTGTAATGGTGGAAATAAAGTATTTCGTATACAGTTACCAATGTGCCAGAATGAAACCCATTATTCTGTATAACTAATATCCATTAATAAAGTATTTTAAAGTCATATTTCTATATGGTTGGGACAGTTTTTGATGATTATCTTAATTTCATTTTTACCTATTATTTATTCTCATTAGCAATTCTAATTTTGTGATTTTCCTCGATCTTGAAGGGTTTAAAATTCTATTTTTGAATTTTCTCAAATAATAAAATTCTGAATATGTACTTTAAATTTAGTTATTTTATTATTTTCTGCTTGTATATTCAGTCTTTTGTCACTGTATTATTTTTCCAAACATTTTGAGTGGCATGTTTAAATCTTTTCTGTTTTGTATCCCTTTTTATTTAGTTTATGAATGAATTTACTTTTGAGAAGTTTAGTCATTTCCCACATTATATAATTTTAAAATTTGTGTTCATTTCAACTTAAAAATTTTAGAGAATTTTCTCCTCCAAATTTTAGGTCAAAACATATTTCTTCTTTAAGTTTTAATTACTAATTTATAATTCTGTTCCATATTAACATAAATTGTGAGCTTTCAACTCATGAAAATTTATTGGAAGTTTTTCTTATTTTCTTTCAAATTTAGAGTATGTCACAATGACTATTAAAAATCTTCTTTGCTAAATATGTTATTCAGCCTCAAACATCATTTATTAATATAGGTAAACTTTTACTTTTCAAAAGTTTTATACTTGTTTGTGTTATATTATTATATGTGAAGTCACTTTTGAAATATCAAGTCTATCTTTTTCATTGAATTCTTTATTGGTACATTTTATATACAGTTCACAATCAAACTCAACATTGGGGAATTTGTACCAGTATATGACAGAAGTTAATTCTCCTTTTTACCCATGTCCCTACAGTCTATTTTATCTAGAACTATCAAGGAATATTTACCAGCATTCTTAAGGCTTTAAAACATTTTACAATAAAAGTAAAAATTCTGATATTTGAACAATTTTGAATAATTACACAACAAACTAAAACAGCTCAGTCTTAGTTGTTTGAGGTCTTTATTTTTTTAATATGAATTAAGTGTCTCTAGGACAAAGCTATTTTATATGAGTTTCCCAAACTTACAGTGCTATGAAAAGTTATTCTGTGGCTCATCTTAAGTAAAATGAAAAGACTAAAGTTCATTGTAATTTTAAATGAGGAAAAAAAAACTGGGGGAAGCGAAAACTTCTTTCTAAATCTCTGAGTGTTTAGCTTTGGATCTGGTGTCCTGAAAATGCTGCCTGTATTATGTATAGAAAAATATCAATACTTAGCTGAATGTAATGGAATTTTAATGGAAGAGAAGGAAACAACTTAGCCAGCAGTCTGAACTGCATCTAGTTTAACAATCTGTTAAATTCCAATCTGTATCATCTTTCATGGTACTCCAATTGTTAAACAGTTCCTATCTGTGGTATTATTATGAATAAATGATCTTTCCATACTTGAACTCAAGATTCATTCATTCAATAAATATTGAGTTCCTGTCATGTGCCAAATACTATTCAGTATTAAACAGGATAGTTGAAGATCCCTTCCTTGAGCTGATATTCATTTTTAGTTAAATAGGCAATAAATATGAAAATGTAAAAATAAAGTTGAATAAATTCAGAGTTGGTCCTGGATGGCTAATTAAGTTTGGTGGACATGGGGAATTTGTCCAGAGGACAGGAGTGCTTTATGAAAACATTATTTTAATTCTGTTCTTGAATCAATCTGTTGCTTCTTTATCCTAATACACCAGCTGCTGTTTCCTACTAAATACATACAGGGTACTTCAATATGTTGACTGATGGTCTCTAGTATAAGATCCAATATGAGATTGAGACATTCAGTAAAATGTTTTACACCAATCTGTAATAACTAGACCCAGTCCCTGGTTGCCCGCATGGGAAAAACAGCAGCTCTGTTCAGTGAGTACCTTCTATTTTTTATTTAGTTGATTAAATATTGTCCTGAATTTTTTAGATGACTTGTGAAATAAAAATCACATGTTTGTGGCATGCAAAATTACTGGTTTTGTGTTAGAAATATTGAATAGATATTTAATAAAGCTTTTCAAAGGGACAGCAGCAACAAAAATATTTCCCCATTTGTGGCTCTGATCATCATGTTGGTTCATCATATGACCCTGTTTAAGTTGTTGTTGGACTTTATTTTACCATATGTTTAGCAAAAATGTATAGAAGAAGACTTTGAAAATGTATTTCATAGGTGTGTATTAACCTAGATGTCACAGAGTTTTCAAAAAAAGTATACAAACCTAGATCCTTCTGTAGAATTATGTGTCACATTGTTTTCTGATTTTACCTTTTGTAACTAGTAATAGTACTATTGCTTATGAGAGGGAGAATTACACTGATAAAGACACAGTTTTTGATTTTCAAAAAATCATATTCAAATATCCTTGTTAAATATATTATTGACAATTTGTGAAAGGATAGTAGAAATATGAAGTTACTAGTTTTGTTAATATGCCAGGAATTGCCTGATCTTGTGTCACTTTGAATGCTTTTCTTGTATCAATGTGTTTCAGGTTTTAATTTACAATTATATATATATATATATATATATATATATATATATATATATATATATATATATAAATATATATAATCTGAGAATTTTCTGTCAATATATTTTGCCAAATGTTTTTTTCACTATTGGGATTTAGGTTTTATTTTCCTTAATTTGAATCAATTCCACCTTGCAATTTGTCTTATGGATTTAAAATATTTATATTAAATTATAATTTTCCTTTTTGTGTTAGAAATGTGACACGTTTGAATAAACAAGAAGGTTCTAAAGTTTAAAATTATCTGATGTTATTAGTTACAATTTCTGCCCTTAAATATGTTTGAAAGGCTATCTATATGATTTGTCCTTCTTTTATCGTTTTATATTTTACTTTTTATATTTACTGTATATAAATTATTTTATCTTTTTGCCGGAGACATTCACCAAGGTTGAAGAGTTTATTACTTTATACATTGTTTGTATGTTTATTTATTAATTAAAGAGTAAACCTGTAATTCCATTATATCATTCTACATAGATGATATATATATAAATATATATAATAAATCTCTATTCTTTTGCCTCTTTAAACCCCTTATATGATTTTTTCATTAATTGATTCCACCCATAAAAATGCATAATAATTTAATCATTATAGATTTATAATAATTTTATTTCTTTTTTTTGTGAGACAGGTTCTTGTTTTGTAGTTCAGGCTGGCCCTGAGCTCAGTATGTAGCCCAGGCAAGCCGCTGTGAACTCAGCAATCCTCCTGTCTCTGCCTCCCAAGTGCTGGGATGACAGGCGTGAGCCACCACGCCCAGCACTGTGGTATGTGGTATTGATTGCTGGTGGTCGTGAGTCACCATGCGCAGTATTCTATCTGGTTGCTGGAATCAAACTCAGGACCTTGCACTTGCGAGGCAGGTGCCGGTACCACTGAGCTAAATCTTTGGCCCTTCCTGATATTTTTAATTGTTACTATAAATGGTCTTCATAATTTTTTCAGCCAAACATGTATTAGTTCTTCAGTTCCCATTTATTTGTAGTATGAGTTTTTTATATACTGTGTTTTATTTAAAAATTATTTGGAACTTTTCCCTAGTACAGAAAACTTACATACTATGGGTTTTACAAATGGATATTAGCAGTACAATAATTTTCCTTTGGCTTTTCTTTTGCAAATCTGGATTTTTTTTTTTTTTTTTTTGAGACAGGGTCTCACTTTGTAGTTCAGGCTTGCCCTGAGCTCACTATGTAGCTCAGGCAAGCCTGGAACTCAGCAATCCTCCTGCCTCTGCCTCCCAAGTGCTGGGATTACAGGCATAAGCCACCATGCTCAGTATTGTCGGGTATGGTATTGATTGCTGGTGGGCGTATATCATTGTATGTGGTTATCGGGATCGAACCAGGGACCTTGCACTTGTTGGGCAGGCAGTGAAACCACTGAGCTAAATCTCTGGCCCTGGAATTTTCTTTTGTATTTACAGGTTTAATGTTTCTTGATTTATTTTTCATTGTGTATTGTGAATTTCATTGATAAATCAAAATATACTGGTATAAAATTTTAATTACTTCAAATAATTTAGTTTTCTCATTGAAATTAATTTTAAATTATAATTTTCTCTACATTTGTTGGACTTTTTCTCTTCTATTATTTGTCTTCCCAAAGAATAAACATTTGGATATAGCCACAAAAATTAAATTTTTAATTGAAAAATAATTTAAACTTTATTTCTATATAATTTTTTGCTTTCTTGAAATAATTTTCTTTTATATTCCAACATTGAATATTGCCGAATTAAGGGACTGTTATTCTGTGGGAATTTTATGAATAGGTTTGAGGGATATTTATCTGTAGTTTTATTTTCTTAAAATGACTTTTTGATATTAGGATAATTTCAGCCCATAAAATGATTTGCATATAAAAAGGATTTTCTCCTCACACATGTGCTAAAATTGTTTGTGTGGAATTAGACTATTTCTTCTTTCAGTGTTTGGCAAAATTTACTATTAAACCAGTCTAGACATAGAACTTCTCTTCATTGGAACTTTTGCTTTGCTTTGATTTGATTTGATTTTTGTCAAATATCTATGCTAGTTCTTACATTTTCATGCTTCTGTATTACTATGTTTTTGATTTGTCATCATAGAACCCATATAATTAGATTTGATTGCTTTTTATTTTAATTTCTTCATTTTCCTATTTTATTAAATAAGCAAATCAATTTAGCTATTCAATTTACTGACATAACATATTTAGTCATATTCTTTTTTTCTCAGTTTTTAAACATTAACACATATTCAAAATGATTCCTTAGATTTGAACATTATTCCATATAAACGCTTGTCTTTAATTATTTGGAATAGTCTCATATCTTTAATTCTATCAATTATTGTCTTTGTTTACTAAATATTTGCAACAAATTGGATGCGATATTTAATTTCCAGAGCCAAACACAAGTATGGACTGCACTCTTTTTTTTTTTTTTTTTTTTTTTTTTTTTTTTTTTTTGAGACAGGGTCTTACTTTGTAGTTCAGGCTGCCCCTGAGCTCACTATGTAGCCCAGGCAAGCCTGTAACTCAGCAATCCACCTTTCTCTGCCTCCCGAGTGCTGGGATTACAGGCGGGAGCCACCATGCCTGGCACTGTGGTATGTGGTATTGGTTGCTGGTGGGCATGAGTCACCACACCCAGCATTGTATGTGGTTACCGGGATCACGGCTTTGCGCTTGGGAGGCAGGCACTAGAACCACTGAGCTAAATCTCCAGTCCTGGACTGCACTCTTAAAAATAACATTACCACAGTTTAACATCTCTTTGCCTTTTAAGTGATGTGATTTTAAATTTATTGTGTATTTATTATTGGTAATTTTTACTTTCTATGTTATTCTTTTTTACAGTATATTTTTAGTTTTATTTATTTTTGAGTTTATTGGTACATTTTAGATATACATTGTGATCATATTCAACATTAAAATTTGTAGCTGTACATGACACTTCTGATTCTCAGTCCTCTGCAATCTCAACCACCCCCACTCTTCTAAATACATAAACTTTGTTTCTAATTTTTGTTTTTACTATCAAATTGTTTCCTTCCCTTCTTTACTTTCCATTATCTGCCCTTTCCCTTTTCCCTTGGTACATTTTCTTCCAATTTTGTATTATCTCATACATTCTGGACCTCAATTACACCTTCAATTTCTCATGCTAGAGAAATGATGCAGTATGTAAACATCTCTGTTTTGCTTATTTTACTTATGAGTATGGCCTCAAGGTACATCCATTCAAGTTTAAATGACTCAAAATGATCATTTTTAGGGCTAATACTCCATTTTGTTAAAAAATCTTTTTTTTTTTTTTGAGACAGGGTCTCACTTTGTAGTTCAGGCTGGCCCTGAGCTCACTATGGTGCCCAGGCAAGCCACTGCCAACTCAGCAATCCTCCTGTCTCTGCCTCCCGAGTGCTGGGATTACAGGCATGAACCACTACATCCAGCATTGTAGTATGTGGTGTTGATTGTTGGTGGGCGTGTCTCCATGCCCAGCATTATATGTGGTTACCGGGGATCGAACTCAGGACCCTGAGCTTGAGAGGCAGGCGCTGGAACCACGGAGCTAACCCTCCGGCCCATATCTTCTTGTTCTTTAAAAATATTTACACTTCAATTTTGCTTCCTAACTCCATCAACTACATTCATTGTACTTTACTATAAATGGTTTTGATTTCTTTCTCCCTTCATTATATGTTGTTTTATATATTTGATAGGTTTTAAAATTCTATCTCATTCAAGTGATTTATTTTGAAGAATTCAGTAGTGAGTGATGATAAACATGAATGTGAATTTTCTTTTGAGAAAATTTTCATTCACGTGCTGAGTCCTCTGAATCACAAGTGAGTTCAGTCTATAATCATTGGCAATATTTTTCTCATAGAAATGCTACAGGTTTTGGCCTATATTTCTGAGATATTATGTTTTAGGGGAAAGCCTGAGGTGAGGATAAAACTTCTCCTATTGTAAGTAAAATGAATTTTTTTAGTTATGTACCAGTGGAAGTTTTTATAAGGTAGAAAATTTTTTTCTCTGACTCATTTCTTTATAGTGATGCCTCGGTTTACATGATACTTCACACAATTCTGGTCACAAGCCGAGTTGGACAAGAACCAAATCAAATTCACTGAGCAGGTTCAGTTTTGACCTAATGGGAATTTGGTTCAGTTATCATCCAGTCTGGTTTGTCATCAGAATTGTGGAGGAAATTGAGTTTGTGAAGTGAGGTTCCACTTGTACAGGAATACTTTCTTCCAACACATCTTCCATTCTATTATTGTCTGATTTCTTCAGTCCTTTTTTTCTTCTGCTCATTGACTCAGTCTTGTGATTTTTCATTATGATACCCACCTATTCTGCTAGACCCTATTATTTTGTGCAATTATTGTTCTTAAGTACATATTCTGAAAGAATATTTTTAAGCACTAAACTATAACTTTATCTTTTATCTTTTCTAAAACTTTTACCTTTTCTACTCTTTCTGCAACTATTTCATTTTAATTCTCAAATTATTATTTCATTCAAAAAGTATTTGTTGACCTCCTTTGACACCAGTAAGCAAGAAAGACAGATTATCTATATACTGAGGGGAGGTTTGAGAGAGATCATAAGGAACAAAAATACTCTGTTAGGGAACAGTACTTTGGGGGAGGACAGAGGAGGTGAGAGAACAGGGAGTGTAATTACTGGGGACTGAACACACTGACAGTAAAGTTGAGTGCTCACTTGAAGCTGTCAAGGAACAGTGTGATGCACGTGTCTGGGGAAAGCATTTCAGGCAGGACAAACTGCAAGGGAAAGAGTTAAAACAAGACCATGTTCGGTGTCAGTAAGGAGGCTAGCAATTCTGCAACAGAAAGGCCAATGGTGAGAACAACAGATGGGTACAAAGGGTAATTCTGAGGATGACCATGTAGGTTTGGGTAGATCACAGTAAGAATGTGACTGTCTAGTGATTGAACTAGTTCTCCCTCCCCACCTCTCTGTCTCTCTCTGTCTCTCTGTCTCTGTCTCTCTCTGTCTTTCTCTCTCTCTCTGTCTCTCTGTCTCCCCCCCTCATTCTTGGATAGTATTCATCCTAAAATAGTGTGAATTCTTCTAGTGTCGCTTTAACAAAATTCATCAGCATGCTGTTAGAATTCTTTGAAGAATCTCAAATCTCCAGCTGCACCACTGGTAAATTATCAGACTGTAAAGAAGGTGGTAGTAGCTGGACCCAAGGATCATCCCAAGTGTCTACCTGTGTGTGAAAGTTTTATTACTGTGTTTTGAAGGTTCTTTGCAATGGATGAATGGCTTTCCACTTTGCTTGAATTTGAAATTACGTTGCAGGGTCAGTTTTCTCTTTCCACATCTTGCTGTCTACCATATTATGAAATATTTCTGTAGATTAAGTCATAATAAACTGTGCCAAGTAAAGTCCAGTTATTCCCAAATCTTCTATGTCTGCTGTTGTGGCAAAATAATCTCCTATTTCAGTGCATATCTCCACATGGTCATTCAATTAGGAGCTATTTTTAAATGTATGTTTGCAGTACATAATTTTTAGATTCTTGTGTGGAGTTGGTACGTGAACATAAATCATCTTGTTTTCTTACTTCATCTTCTTTTCTTTTCCTCCATCGCCTGCTTCCACTATGTTTAAATAGTTTTTCCAGTGTCATCATACTATCTTGAGAAGAAAAGCTAAAAATAATCTTTCAATTTTTTCTCTAAAAGTGGAACTCCTTTTTAAAAGTTGTTATTATGTGGGCCAGAGATTTAACTAAGTGGTACTGGCACCTGCCTAGTAAGTGCAAGGTACCTGGTTTGATCCCCTGTAACCACATGCAACAATGCCATGTGAGTTGATTTACCCCAAAGAACAATCACCACCACATACCACAGTGCCCGGTGTGGTGGCTCACACCTGTAATCCAAGCACTCTGGAGGCAGAGGCAGAATGACTGCTGAGTTCGGGGCTTGCTTGAGCTACATAGTTAGCTCAGGACCAGCCTGAAGTACAAAAGTGAAACTCTGTCTCAAAAAAATTATAATTATATAAACTTATGAGGTACTCTCTGATAATTTAATACATGAATACAGTATGTGGTTATCAAATCCAGATATTTAACATTTTTATCGCCTTAAAATTTTTTGAAAATTTTGATTAAAGCTCAACAATTACACATATTTCTGAGGTACAGTGGGATTTTAAATGCATCTATACAATATGTACTGATCAAAGTCAGAGCAATTAACATTTCCATCCTGTCAAAGCTTATGTAATTTTTATTTTTGAAGCTTAGCTTTTATGTCTGATACCCTCCAAATTTTCAAACCCTAAAGTAATTCCTTTAAGAATACCATTTAAATATTTAAGTTGAGTTATTTGTGTGAATTTATATGTAGGGTGAAGAGCTATAATGGAATGATATAAGCACAGTCTGGTAGCTGAATAAAATGTTTGTTTCTCATCATTATATAACAAATTAATGTACTCCTAGTGGCTTAGAATAACAAATAATTATTGTTTTACAGTTTCCATTGGGTGGAAATCTGGGCATAGCTTAAGTGAGTCCTGTTAAGTGGTTAGTGTCCTGTAAACTTCTAATAAAGCTCAAGGTAGATTTATTGATCTAGTAGATTTATTGGGAAAGAATCCATGTCTCAGCTCAATCCTTTGTTGGTAGAATTCATTTCTTTATGAAGGTATGAAATCTTTGCTTCATTTTTTTTTAAAAACTGGTTTTGCCAGTGTGGCTGCTTACTTCAAGGTGGTAAACTTAGTCTCTCACTTGAAGAGGGGGAGCATCCTCTTTTAAGGAGTTTCATCTTATTAGATCAGGCTGTCCCAGGAAAATATTTGACATTTTCAATGGGAGAAAAATCCACAGCCTCCATTATCACTCAAGGGAAAAAATAACTGAAAATACAAATACCAGAGGGAAAAGTTAAAAACCCATATTAGAGTTCATCTTTGCCACACCAAGTTACAAATTTTCCATAGACATGTATAGATCTGTTTGTGTATGTATGTACATGTACACATAATATATTTATTTACTTTAAAATTATAACTTATCTAACAATGAAATTTAATTTTAAGTTACCTATGAGAATTACTTTAAGGAAATATATCAGTTCCTTCTGGGGGAAATTATTACTATTAAAATATTCAAAATTTCATTCAACATTCTAAAATATATTTTATTTAAAATGTACTCACTACAATTTCATAAATATAGTTAAGAATTGAATATTAGGTTAATTTCTTTGCTATTCAGACAATTTCTTCATTCTATTTTTTCATTCGAAATTTCAAGCATCTTGTCTTCATGCTACAGAAAACAAACATTACTTTCCACACCATTAAAAACTATCTAACAGAATGACTCTTTGCAAATATGCATTAATCTCTTGGAAATAATATTGGGTTTTTCTGTTCCTTTAGTTGGTTTCTGTTTACTTTGTAAAATATTGAGTCCTTGACTACATTCATTTTGGTATTTCTCTTGGAATCTTGAAAATTGAGAATAAAATAATGGAATAGAGTATGAAAATTGATAATATTTAACTCTGAATTGTATCAACCAGAGAAAGGAAAATGAACCATCTTTTTGATGAATTTGTTTTCCCTTTTCCAGACTGTGCTTTTAGACTCATTCAGCATTATAAGAAGACTAATTTTCAGGATACCTAATTACTGCATAAATAGAAAATCTTGTAATGATATCTATCTTATTTTCTTGTTGCTGAAACACAATATCTGACACACTCAGCTTACAGGAGGAAAGGTTTATTTTGTCTTAAAATTTGTAGAGGTTTCAGTGCACAGTCCATAGGCTCCAAGACAAGGCAGTATGGCAGGGGAGCATGGCAGAGGTGACACAGCTTACAGTCTGCAGCCATGAAGCAGAAAGAAGAATTGAGGGTGGAGGGAAGGAGACAGACCCTTCCAGAACAGGTCCTCAGGCCACCTCCTCCAGCTGGACCCCTCCTTAACTCAGGTATAATGGAAGAATCCATTGATAAGTGTCACACCCCTATGATCTAATCATCCCTCAAAAGCCCCGACTATGAGCACATGAGGCTTTAGAGGGAGATCTAGATACAAGTTACAATGTCTGCCTTAATTTAAGAAACAGAAGGATGCCAGATGTGTAATCCCAGCACTCAAGAGGCAGGAGGATTGCTGAGTTCGAGGCTTGCCTGGGTTACGTAGTAAGCTCAGGACCAGCCTGCTACAAAGTGAAACCCTGTCAACAAAAAAGGAAAGAAAAGAAAGAAAGAAAGAAAGAAAGAAAGAAAGAAAGAAAGAAAGAAAGAAAGAAAGAAAAGAAAGAAGAAAGAAATGAAGAAAGGAAAGAAATAGAAGTATGAGTTTTACCTGTTTTATCTTCAAGCAAGTTAAATGTTTCTGTTTTAATATTTAGTTATTTGATCCATTCTGATTTTGGTTTACTATATGGTGGAAAATAAAGGTCTTACATCAATCTTTTGCATGAGGATAGCCAGTTTTTCCATGAATCTTCATGTCTGTTTTTGTGCCTGTATCATGCTATTTTTATCATGTAACTTTGTAATATAACTTTAAATCCAAGATTGCTTTGCTCTTTTTTTTTTAATCTCAGATGGTTGCTTTTGCTACTCTAAGTCTCCTCTAGTTCCACATGAATTTCAGGATTAATATCTTGAGCTCTGTGAAGAATGCTATTGGTATTTTGATTGAGGTAGCATTAAATCTGTATAGCCATTTCGGATGTATGGCTATGTTGACTATAATCCAGGAAGACAGTATAGTATTCCATTTTGGATATCTTTTTAAAATTTTCTTCATTGGATCACTGTAGTCTTCATTGTAGAAATCTTTTACTTCCTTTATTAGGTTAACTTCTGAATATTTCACTTCTTGAGGTGCTATTGCGAGTGGGATTTCCCTGTTTTCTCAGTGAGTTCATTATTGATACTACTGATTTTTGCATATTGATTTTGTACTCTGGTACATTACCACATTTGGCTATTAATTCCAAGTCTTTTGGTGATTTTTTTCCTTTGGTTTCCTATATAGCAGATCATGTCATCTGCAAAAATGATATTTGGCTTCTTTTCCTACACATATTCCTTTCATTCCTTTTCTTACAAATATCAAGAACACATAAAGAACTCAGAAAACTTGATCTCAAAAAAATACCCAATCAAAAAGGGCAAATTACATAATAAGTATTCCATTAAAACATATACAAATGGTCAATAAATATGTAAAGAAATGTTCAACATCACTGACCATTGGAGAAATGCAAATAAAAACAACATGGGGAGTCCATCTTACCCAGAAAGAATGTCAATCATCAAGAAGTCAAATAAGAGCAAATATTGGTGTAGATGCAGAGATAAAGGAACTTTCTCCATTGTTAGTCATAAATGTAAACTAGTATTACCACTATAGAGGTGAAAATGGCGATTCCTCAGAAAAGAAAACTAAATATTCCATTTTACCCAAATAGTTCCCTTCTAGGTATTTTCCCAAAAAAGTTAAAGACATCATATGACAGTGACACATGCATGCCTATAGTGGCACAATAATAGCTAAATCTTTGAAGAATCCTGAACGTCTACCAACAAAAGAGTGGGCAAAGAAAATGAGATACTTAAACACAATGCAGTACTACTCTGCCATGAAGTGAAACTCAAGTCATTTGAGTTAAATGGTTGCACAATGATATCATAATGTTAAATAAGATAAATCAGACACACGAGTTTAAATGTTGTATGAAATCTTTTGTATGAGGAACCCAAATTAAAAATAAATAGCAAAATAAAAATAGATAATCAAAGGTAGGGAGATAGATATTTTTCAAATAGGAAGGGAGTGAAGAGGTGAGGAGAGAGAAGGTATAAAAAATGAGATGCCAAGGGAATTTAAATGTGTTATTACATGTGCTAACTCCATGTAATGAATGTAAACCTTATGAGCTGGATTATGTCCAAATAAAAAAGAAGAAGTGGAAGCAACAGACAAACACAGAGGGGCTGTTAACCAGGTGGTTTAATGTCCCTAACTAAGATTAGGATAGATTCTATTATTTGCTCATTAAACCAACTTGAATGCAGTCAAGAACTCACATTGACAGGAAGAATACTCTCTGTTCAGAGACAGAAATTGCCTCTGATTGCAAGGCTGCTTGTAATAGTAAGAATCTGCTCTTCCTATTGTTCCAATTAGCTGGTAGGAAAGGTGCAGGAAGTTAAGGTGTTCATTAAGAAAAGTGCCTTTCAAACATCTACGGGCTCTCCTCCCATGCGAAATGACTGCAAGCCTGTCCATTTTAATACTGCAAAAGAACAAATTTTGTAAGGAAAAGCAAACAACTTGAACAGCAGGTGGCTGAAGCATAGCCTTCAGAAAACTGTTAAAAACCATTTTTGTCTGTGAAATAAAACATGGTTGCCAGCAGTGTCATTTGCACTTATTGATTCAGTGAAAGAAGTCACCTTATGTTTAATTCAAATAGCAGTCTTGACACGGACAGGCTTAAAACAATCATGTTTTACAAATCCATTTGTTTAAATGATTCTCTTGTTGGTTGTTCACACTGTGCCCTATGTTGTTATATTATCATTCACTGCAAGTGCTATTTAAAGAAATGGGAAATCTGTAATGTACATTGCTTTAAGCAATGGAGGTTAGACAGGAGAGAAAGGCAGCACATAGCAGGTGACTTAATTTAAAGCTGCATCTTTGTGTATCCTCAGCCCATTGTAATTGTTTAGTCTCTTTTTAGAGTACACTCATGTGCATAATTATTATCACATCTTTTTTCTCTTTTGCAGTTGGAGTACACTGTGAATTGGCACAAAATCTTTCATATATGTTTCAAATTGGTGCTGTCTGTGTTGGGCGTCACAGGGCTTTCTGAAACTCAAATTCTATTTGTCAGTAGCAAAGGGTCTTTATAAAATAAAAAAATATGCTTGTCAAAAGTTAACAAAATGTAGTAGACCATAACTTTCTCCAAAACAATTACTCTTACCATTAAATTAGAAAAAAATATCCTTGAAATTTCAAAGAAATTGCTTGAAATTAAGTTTTGCCCAATTTTATAGAAGTAATTCTGATCCTAAGAACCTTCACAGAAGCTTCTGATTGCATTTGTGAAGTTCTACAGGGAAGGAGAGAGGTGGAATAAACACTGACAGATTTTAAAATTGATTAAAAGTAAGCTGTGGTTTTTTGTGCTTTACTGTGGTATGCACTTTTAGTGCCTAAAAGAGCCATGTAAGATTGGTTACCAGTTTGGTATGACTGGGAGGTAATGGAAACTTGAAAGACCTAGAAGGGTGTCATTGGATCACTGGGTGGTGACATTCCCTCAAAGGGGATTGTGAGACACTGGCCTCTTCCTCTGTCTTTTTTATTTGCTTCCTGACCATTGGTAGGTAGCTTTCTGCTGCCATGTGCTCCCCTGCCATATTATGCACCTGACCATAAGCCTGAAAGCAATGAGGCTGAAACTGTGAGTTAAAATAAATCTTTCTTCTTTAAACACAGTACGAGAAAAATGATCCACACAATATTTAAAAGTCCAGAGGGAGTAAATGAGTGATTCATGGAAAGTCCTCAGACACAGAACAGCCATCATAAGCTGGAAGAATTTGATACAAATTTTTTGTTACTTTCACAAGGAAGAGCATCAGGAAAGTACCTGCCTCGTGCAGATAAAATGCGTGAATGAGAAGTACAGAGCTCCAAAGAAAGACATTCACAGCTATCGGGATAATGCTTGCTTATTTTTCTTCTTTTTCTTTTCATTTTCCTCTTGATAGTCAAAAGAAACTAGTCTTCTTGAACCCAACACATGAGACAAATCATACACATAATCCCTGTAAGAAAAATCAGGGTGTTATGGTCAGATAAACTCAAGTTTGCTTCCTAAATGTTTCACTTCCTTGATGATATGACTGAAGGCACTGGGCAAGCTTCAGAGATCTCCGTTCTATAGCATCTCCCTTACGGGTTTATTGGGAAGGATTAAAATAAATAAATTGCCAAATCACCCAGAAGAATCCCTAATCATTTGACAACTTTTGTTATGAATATTCATATTTAAAGAGCCATGATTATGAGAATTACCTGTCATGTGTGCCCACTACACTCTCCATAATATGTATCTCCACTTACAGTGAATGTTCAAGAATTTATTCTTTTCTCCATACGTGTAGAGTTAACTGTGTCTTTGAAACAAATGATCTTTGAATAAATAAGTATTAAAGTGACATACTAAAACCTACTAGTATCTACATTTACTAAAGGTTAATTAACTAGGAAAAGTATGTTATAAAAAGAAAAACTGAGAGAATATAATGCTATTATGACTACCATTGAATTTGATCTGATATCCAGCCACGTTCTTTATTCTTTCTTTCACTGTATAATAGAACTTCCAATTTGCATAAGGACAATTGTTTTTGAGACATAAAAATGAAACAGCTCATACTTACAGTACGTCTTGGTAGCTTGTTTTTTTTTTAATTCTTTATTGGTACAATTTATATACATCTCAAAATCACATATAACATTGGGAAATTTGTACCAGTATATGCCACAAGTTAATTCTCATTTTTACCCATATCCCTACCCACTCCCCCCTCCTCCCCCCTTATACATGCTCTTTTATTTTCTTTCTGTATCATATTTATTTCTTCCCCTCATCATATTCCCACACCAAG
>PVIC010026290.1:0-24648 GCA_004025085.1 Thryonomys swinderianus | reverse complement strand
AAAGGGTTTGCAGAATAAACCTTATGAATCAGTGGCTCCCTGAAAATTAAGTTTGGTAATTCTGTGAATCTGCTAAGTAACTCACATAATAGAAGCTAGGACTAAGATACATCTCACTTTGGTAGAACAGTGAGCCAAATCTGGAAAAATAAAGTAAAATAACAATCAACATAAAATCAACAAGAAAACAAAGGTGCTTTAGAAAGAACTTGAAGAAGGCAAACACGAATGATTCTGGGCATTTGTTTGATGTTGGCCTTGATATGCAGTGTGATTTCAAGAAAACTGAGACTGTTAGTTTGTGTTGCACAAGAGAGTCTGAAGTAAAGAGCAAGACAACTTCTTTCTCGAGGTTGTTTTATACTTGTGGCCACACCTGAAATACTACATGTTTAAACAGCTGAATTTAACTGAAGCAAATGCAAATTGTGCTCCTGGTGACACCATAGACTATAAAGGGATAGATGGCCTGAAGGAAATAGTGTCCAGCCAGGAAGGGGTACAGCACAGTGGAGGATGGGAAGCTGCCTTTAATGTTGAAAGTAGCCCTGAGGAATACACGATCCACACAAAGGACAGAACAAAAAAGAGAGTAGAAAATACAGGTAGGTAAATCTTACCTGGCTCTTTGTAGGGATTTTACAATTTCTACATCTGAAAAGTCTCACAGGGAGCAAGTTGACCTAAAGGAGCAAAGGCCACTTGCTGTCCCTTGTGCATACCGAGCAATCCTGACCTAAATAAGCGGTTCTGAGTAATCAGAGATCCTCACCCTTGTTGCCTCCCAAACCCAGATCAGAGTGCCACAGCAGTGGCCCAGACTCTAATCAAGTACAGTCCATGTCCTTCTGAATGCATTGGAGGATGAACTGGCCCTCTGGAAATGTAAAGAAACATCACTTTAATGTACAGTAAGCCTGATTGTGCACCTGTGATAACCCAGTGCTCTTCCTATTAATTCATGGGTACATTGCCATTGCTTAAGCTAAAGAGGGGCCAATAATTTTTCATCCATCATTTTCTCAGGAACCAGAGCAGCTGCTACAATAGCTAAAATAAAGTAAAATCCCTCAAGACATGAATTGTGATCACAGATCTTGTAAATGCATTTTGTGGTTCACATAATTGAAATCTAAGATGACAACAGGCTTTGCTTTTAGATTATGTGATGAAAATGTGGAATTTACCTAGAGGGGTGCACAGATGAATGGAGCTGCATAACCACTTCTGTGGAATTTTTACTTCCTAATTTCATTTTGTAATTACTACCAGTAATGAATATTTTATCTCCACGTTTTAACAGTATTTCTACTTTATTTCATCTAGTCTATTCACAATACAACACTGATGATTTTGTCTTGAATGGCATAAATTTGGCCATGCTGGCCTTTGACAGAAACATTGAAGGCCATGAACAATCTGTATGTAAAATCCTAGTAGTTAAAATCCTACTAGAATGATAGACTTTGTGGATTTTTTAAAGCACAAATATATTGGTTGATTTCTTGATAGCAGCCATTCTTGCTGCAGTAAGGTGGAATCTCAGTGTTGTTTTCATTTGCATCTCTCGAGTGACCAGTGATGCTGAGCCTTTCTTCATAAGCTTCTTAGTTGCTATTACTTCTTCCTCTAAAATGTGTCTGTTCATTTCAGATGCCCATTTTTTAATCGAGTCTTTAAACTTAGGGGGCTAATTTTTTAAGCTCTTTATATACTCTAGGTAGTAGACTTTTGTCTGAGCAACAGCTGGTAAAAACTTTTTCACTGTCTTCTTGCTTTGCTGATGGTTTCTCTTGATGCGCAGAAGCTTTTTAATATGATGAGATCTCAATTGTTGATTCTTCTTTCTGCTAGTTTCCATGCTACTGAGGCTTTATTCATAGTCTTCCCTATGCCATTATCTCTAAGAGTTCTACCTAACCTATCTTCCAGCAAGTTTGGCGTATCTGTTTTAGTATTTACATCTTTAGTCCACTTCTATTTCAGTTTAGTGCATGATGAAAATGTAGGTCTAGTTTAAATCTTTAGCAAGTGGAAACCCACTTTTTCCAGCACCATTTATTAAAGAGACTATTTTTCCTACATTGAAGGTGTTTGGTTCCTTTGCCAAAGACAAGTGGCCTAGTATGTCTGGGGTTATTCCTGGATCTTCTAACCTGGTCCACTGATGCTCAGGTCTATTTCTTTGCCAGTACTAGGCTGTTTTTATCAGAGTTGCCTTGTAGTATAATTTCAATAGGGGATTGTGTTACTCTATGCCATATCCATTTTCTAATACCTTCTTCAATCTCCATTTTCATAGTACTGTAGTTTTCAGAGAAGAGGTCTTTCACCTCCTTTGTTAGACTGATTCCTCAATGTTCTTGTTTTGTATGCCACTATGAAAGGAATTGTTTCCCCACTTTCTCCCTCAGTAAGTCTGTTACTTAAGTACAGGAAGGCTATTAATTTTTGAGTGTTGATCTTGTTGTATCCAGCTACTCTACTGAATCTGGCAATAAAGTCAAGCAGCCTTTGGTTGAGTATTTGGGATCTTCTAGATTGAGTATCATGGTGTCAAGCAATATTGACAGCTTAACTTCTTTCCCAGCTTTATTCCTTTTATTTTTTTCTCATCTAATTTCTGTGCCTAATGTTTCCAGAACTATATTGAACAGCAGTGATAATAATGAACATATTTGCCTTGTTCCTGACTTTAGTATGAAAAGTTTCAGGTTTTGGTCATTTAGTGTGATGCTGGCTGTTTGTTTTTCATAAATAGCTTTTATCCGGTTGAGATAAAGACCTATTCCAATTTTCTATAGCATTTTATCATGAATGAGTGTTGGATATAGTCAAATGGCTTTTCTGCAGCTAGTGAGATGATCATGTAGTGGGGCTGTGGAGAAAAAGGAAACCTTTGTTTGTAGGAATGTAAACTGGTGAAACCACTGTGGAGATCAATGTGGAGAGTCCTCAAAAAAAACTAGGAGTACAGGTCCCATTCAACCCTATTATTTCCCTACTGGATAAATTCATGAAAGAATTAAAAGTATCTTACCACAGTGACATATGTTTACCCATGTTTATAGCAGCACAGTTTGTAATAGTTAAATCTTGGAAATAACCCAAATCCCCATCAACCAAAGACTGGATAAAGAAAATGTGGTGGGTTTTTTTGTTTTGTTTTGTTTTGTTTAATAACATGGAGTATTGTTCATCTATAAGGAATGATACATTAGAGATATTTATAGCTAAATGGATGTACCTTGAGGCCATATTCATAAGTGAAATAAGTAGGACCCAGGAGTGTAAATACTGTATCATTTCGCTAGTGCAAAGAACTGAAGGTGTAAATGAGTTCCAGAATCTATGACAGGTGCTATGAAATAGGAAGAAAATGTTCAAAGGGAAAGGGAACTGGGTGGGGGTGGGGGAAAGCAAAAAAGGGAGAGAACAATCTTGATAGTAAAAACAAAAAAATGGATGCAAAGCTTATGTATATGGGGGTGGGAGTTGAAGGGAGGACAGAGAAATGAAAATATTAACAAGATATGTAATGTACAGATACAAATTATCAGTAAGAAATGTGATCATAATGTATTTCTAAAATGTACCAGTAAACTCAATTTATTAAAAAATAACTTAATGCCGGACGTGGTGGCTCACGCCTGTCATCCCAGCACTTGGGAGGCAGAGACAGGAGGATTGCTGAGTTCGCGGCGGCTTGCCTGGGCACCATAGTGAGCTCAGGGCCAGCCTGAACTACAAAGCAAGACCCTGTCTCAAAAAGCAAAAAAAAAAAAAAAAAAATAACTTAAAAAAGCATGAGTATATTGAGCACAAGTTCACCTTATGTTATTGCTTGAGAATTTTCCCTCTACCTTACCTTTAAAGAACAAGCTTGAACTTGATGTTTCCAAAACCTACATGTGTTTGTATTTCTCTCCATATCCTTCTTCCCTTATCTCTTTTTTCTTTTTTTCTCTTCTGATTTTATTTGCTTGGTACATTTGAGATTATATTTCTCAGTTGATATAGGCAAATTTATTTCTAACCTACTTAAATTTAAACTTATATGCCAATTCCTACTATAAGTAATTTCAAAATACAAATGGGAACAGAAGCAAGTAATTTGCATCTTCTGCTTAACAACTTTCTTTTTGTTTAAATGAGTGCTCAGAATTTGAATACCAAATTATTTATTCTAGGACTACTTAGTGAGCTGGCAGAAGAAAAACAATGCTTGATAGAAAAGCTGAAAGAATACAAGAAAAGAAAATGTAAGAAGATAAAACTTTAAAAAGGAGCAAATTGGGTCAGAGGCAGAAAACGCCTGAAATTTATGCACAAAGAAGTTGTTTTTAAAAAGGTTGGAGAAAAGAAGATAATTTTTTGAAATTCAAAGGAGAACTAGGAATGCATTTTTTTAAAGATTTAAAATATACAATTAGTAATTCTCAAAGTAAAAATAGTACCAGAAAACAGTACGTACCTGATAAAACTGCGCATTGAAATGATTGATTGCAGTGACTATGCTGTCTTGCTGGCAACACAGGCTCTGGAAGGCTACACACTTTTCTCTTCACCTTGGCAATGACGAGACATTTGTAAGCACCCATGTGGCTCTGATGCCCTTCCTGCTTCGTCCCAGTTTGCTCTCCACATACCAGTCTTTGCTGTGACCCCTCTTATGCCTTTTAATACCCACCTTACTTGTCTTGACATGGATTCTCTGCACTTATTCCCCAAAGACATTGATGATCTTACAATGCAGCCTGGTAACTGTCATGTTTGAGATGTTTGAGAGTGAACACAGAACTCCCAGCAACCTTTGATGTTTAAAACAACATGTATAATGTCTTCTTTGCCTTAAGATTTATGACTTATGGGCCAGAGATTTAGTTAAGCGGTTCTAGCGCCTGCCTAGCAAGCCTAAGGTCCCTGGTTCGATCCCCAGTAACCACATTCCACAGTGCTGAGTGTGGTGACTTACGCCCACCAGCAATCAGTACCACATACCACAGTGCTAGGCATGGTGCCTTGGGAGGCAGAGGCAGGAGGATTGCTGAGTGCGAAGCTTGTCTGGGCTACATAATGAGCTCAGGGCCAGCCTGAACTACAAAGTGAGACCCTGTCTCAAAAAAAAAAAAAAAAAAAAAGATTTACAACTTACAAGATTTTCATAAAAGCATATGAAGAAGCTAAAACAGGCATGATTATCCACATTTCAAAACTAGGGAAGGGTCTGGGTAGCCGTAGCTCAGTGTGATAGTGTGTGCTTAGCATGTGCAAGGCCTGGGTTCAATCCCCTATGTGCACACACACACATCCCCCCCCACACACACACACGCATGACAGAGGTGGCATGGGAAATTAAAGCTCAGAGAAGTCTAAAATTTATCGAGGTCCTTGAGTGAAAACAGGAGGCCAGACAGTTTCTTCGTCACATGCAGTGCTTAAGAAACATATGTTTGTAACTCATGTCAGTAGGTGTGGACTCAACCAGAGTCAGCCTGGCAGTTTGAGAACAGAGTGTTCTGGTGGGACATACCAGGTCCAAACTGCCTCTTCTTTTGGGTTATTGCTTCTTACACTGTCTCCCTTGACTTGGGCACAGCTGGTTTCATTCTTCTTCATGGCCACAGACAGTGAGCAACGCCTTAGCGAAGGAAGAGCAGGCATGCAAGAGAGGCTGGTGCCCAGAGTAGGCCACAGCCTCATGGGGAGCACTTCAGGGGTCAGTTCCTAAGAATGAATCGTTACTATGTCTTATAATTTGGGACATGTAACCTACAATCAGTGCTGGACATCGTTATCAAGACTTGACTGAGAACCTCAATTCTAGGCATAAACACTTCAACCTCTCCTGTAGCTATCCTGGTGGTGGGGCTCGCTCAGTGTTCAGAAAGAGCAGTGTGGTTCCCAGGCTGCCATGCTGCCACTTGCTTCAGTGCCATTTGTCTGAGAGTCATCAATTTAGTGCACTGTGGGGTCTTTAAATAAAACCTGACATGTTTATGACGTCTACTGTACAAACAGCACTTTTGGCCTACAACTTACAGTAACTATCAGACATGCTCTTCACTGTGGCCAAAAGATGGACCATGCATACCCATAGGAAAAAATAAAACAGTTTCCTAGTCAAAAAGTGAGAGAATAACTAGTCTTTGCATTCTGTGTTGTTCTCCTCACAGTAGTTACTCAGAGTACAAGGTATTGTTATGTTTCTTTTTTATAAGAATCTTTTTGGTTCATATCCATATCTATTAACACAGCCTCCTCTTCAGAAATTGCACAGTATAGAATAATACAATCTAGTATGGTAAATATAGAATAGAATGGTATAATCATCACAGCACAGTAATGCTGTAGGACAGTACAGTGTACTAGTCTAATATAATATGACGTGATATATTATGAGGCTCATTGTCAGCCTATTGGAAAGCTCAAACAAGTGATATGAACAATAATAAGACCTTTTTTTTTTGAGACAGGGTCTCGCTTTGTAGTTCAGGCTGGCTCTGAGCTCACTATGTAGCCCAGGCGAGCCTCGAACTCAGCAATCCTCCTGTCTCTGCCTCCTGAGTTCTGGGATTACAGGCGTGAGCCACCACGCCTGACATCATGGTAGGTGGTATTGATTGCTGGTGGGCGTGAGTCTCCACGCTCAACATTGTATGTGGTTACCGGGGATCGAGCTCAGGACCTTGCGCTTGCGAGGCAGGCGCCGGAACCGCTGAGCTCACCCCTCCGGGCCAATGATAAGACCTTTTTATCCTACCCAGAGTACAGTCTGCCACGTTCAGTTAAAAAGATAAGTGGGGCATTGAGTCATAGAACAGCACACTGAGCAGATCGCAGGTGTTTGAGCTCCTGCTCAGAACGTGTGGCCTAAACGGGGAGTGGGTCGTCCTCCCAATACTACCATTCGGGGAGATCTCTGGGCTGTCCCAGGGCAGCTCTTTATGCTTCTCTGTTTCTAATGAAGTGCTCTGAGACCCTGTAGCAGAGAGGTCTTATTTTTCATTTTAATATCAACTGGTACCTTTTGTCTACAAGGAGAAATGCTTTGTCTGTAATATATATTGCCTTGTCTCTGATTTTATTGTTAAAAACCACCCAACTCCCTCTACTTTTTCTGACTGTTCTATTGAGAAAATATTAAGAAAGAAACAATACTACTAAATCGCAGCATTGCAAAAGGGAGGCATGTACCCCTAAATTTCAAGATGCTCTTAGGGACAAAGAAATAAAGCTACCGACGTGAGGTAAGAAAAATGTGTGGCCATGAAGTGTGCAGTGGGATTTACTTGACTGGCTACGATGGAGGAGAATAAATTCTACAATCTTGCCAAAACTTGAGGGAAATGTGAATTGGATAGCAATAAATAACCTTGTTGGAAAGGGCCGAATGTGATATACTGAATCCTCTAGCCTTTCTACAGAAAAATTCCCCATTGATTACAGCATTAGAACCACATAGATCGAAGGTGGGGTGATTTTTAATGGGTCCTTTCTGCCCTTACGCCCGTCTTCTCAGCTTGAGTTGAAAGGTCGGGTTGAGCTCCCCATCCAACCCCAACTTTTTCGGTCTCTTCAGAATCAAATAAAATCTACACCTAATGGTTTTCCTCTGCATTTTCATTAATATTCTTTTGCCGTTCAGAAGCCATTTTATATGTTTGTTAACATCATGTTTTAATCTTAATCGCTCCTGTTTGACTCCATTTGTAAAGTTACAAGCACTTGAGGGCCTTATCTTACTTAACCCTCATGCTGTTGCTCTGTGAAGAGAGAGGGCAGACGTCTCCCTTCGTGTATCACTGAAAATATTCCAGCCCAGAGAACCTGGGACTTGCTAGACCTCAAGGGCGATAAGTGGCCAGTATGGAGCTGGGTAGCCTGGTCTGTGGACCACAAACTTAATAATGAGAATTTCACCATATGAATTACTGAAACTTAGTGTGATAGTTTCATTTCTGCTGAAATGTCTAGTTCTGTCTCATTTTTATTACTGAGCAATGTCATTCACTAAGCAAATGCAGTTCTCCTCATTCAAGCAGTCACTCGTTTATTCAAAGTGTATGATTATCCACTTTGTACATCAGGAGGAGAAAAGAATCAGATTTAAGAAACTGCCCTCAACAAGCTTCTTTTCCAGAAGAAAAGGCAGACAAACAACTATATTCCTGAAATACTGTGAGGGTTGGCGTTCTCATGAGAGCTGTTGGGTTGCGTCCCTCCTGTAGCCTGAGTCCCCTGAGTCTTGGGAATAGCTGCGTGGCAGGAATGTCTGCTGTCTTACACTGCTTCGTGAGCCTGAGACTGAGTTAAATGAGAGTCAGCCCACCCACCAATGTCCAGAGAAGGGAAAGGGGCCACACACTGAGTTAAATTTCCAGTGACTGATTTGATCCGTTCTGCCCAGGAAATTAAATGTAAAACTGAACAGTGAGGCTGAACTTCTGGCTGGTGAACTTTTCGGTGTACCGGGAGGGGGCACACATAGAAAGGACATAAAACCTACCCGTAGGCTGTAGCCCGTACCCTCCCTGCGTATTGCTCCTATTTGGCTGGTCCAGAGTGATTTACACTAGAAATCATTAGCCTAACCCTTGTGGTGTGGGTGAAGCTTAGCGACACAGCCCTTCCTTGCCTGTGCAAGGCACTGCATTTGATCTACAGCATTGTGAAAGATAGCAAAAGTTCTGAGATGTTCTAACAAGTTGTTGAGCCTGAAAGCCAGTCATGAGGACCCAGAATTTGTAACCAAGTCAGACATAAGAGCAGGTAGCGGGGACCCTGGACCTGAGATTGTCATCTGAAGTTGAGGAAGTCTCGCAGAGCTGTCCCTTTAAATATGCAGTATGAGCTTGTGTCAAAACTGAATGGGGCTGGGGCCGGAGGGTTAGCTCAGTGGTTCTGACATCTGCCTCGCAAGCGCAAGGTCCTGAGTTTGATCCCCGGCAACCACATACAATGCTGGGCATGGAGACACGCCCACCAGCCATCAATACCACATACCACAGTGCCGGGCATGGTGGCTCACGCCTGTAATCCCAGCACTCGGGAGGAAGAGACAGAAAGATTGCTGAGTTCGAGGCTTGCCTGGGCTACATGGTGAGCTCAGAGCCAGCCTGAACTACAAAGCCAGACCCTGTCTCAAAAAAAAAAAAAAAAAAAAAAAAACTGAATGGGGCTGGATGTCCATGTGATGTTAGGGAGTTAGAGAACTGGCTGAGTGGAAATAAGACCACCAGTGTGTATGGAGCTCTCCACAGAAACCCCCACGGGGCCTCAGGGAACGTGGATTGTCCCTGCCAGTGTAGATTGCTCTCCTTCAGCATGTCCCTGCTGCCTCCAGCGGTGCTGTGGGCTCATCACCACCTGGCATCACCACCTTGTCTCCAAGCCACATGGCACCTCGGTCATGAACTGCATTCTTCCCATGGTTCTGGTCAGTGGCTGGGTTCAGTGTTAACCTTGTGGGGAAATCCGATTTAGTTCTCATCCCACGCAGCTTGCAGACAGAATTGTGGAAAGAATTCAGTTTACCAAACTAAGGTACCGCTGCACTTGTGCCACTGGTATTCTTGATGTAGTCCAACCTGTTAATGAAATATTTAATGGTTTCAAAACATCGCTGTGAAATTACTGAAAATAAGCCCTGAGACTCAGTTTGTCAGTACAGATAACAGAGCACTGAGACACAAGGAAATCTTCAGATGAGGCTTTTACTTTTGCAAAAGGGTTCGAGCACACCCCAGCAATGGGGTAGGAGGATGCAGCAGAAGCAGCGAAGCTTTCCCCCATTGGCTGTTTGAATGATCACAGTCTGTCCCAGTTGGCTGGTGTAGATGATGCAAGGGGAAGACCTAAGGGTTACCAGGCAGGTTGCCATGGAGCAGAGAGTGGTGAAGGTAGAATGAAAATCCTCGACTATTGAGGAGATGTCTATGGGGGTCGGCTGGGTTCCTGGGATCTAAACTGAGCAGATATTTCTTGTAACTCTGGTGTGAGGGGTGGGAGGGAAGCCATGGGTGGACTAGAGTCTAAGATAGAGACACTCTTGTTTATATCATTTGATAGAAAAGACAGGGCCAGAGTTTCTCATAAAAAGAAAAAGTGATTTCTGTTAAAACTCAGTTGAATTCTTTTGAAGGACTTAATAAAGGAAAGTTGCAAAAAATAATTCTATCAAAGCAGGCATAGACGAGACAGTCTAAAAAATTGAAGGAAAAAATTATCTCCAGAAAGAGTAAAAATAAAATGTCATCATCCCCATAGTAAGAAATTACTTCAAAATGTTCTTACAGAATCACTTTAAATCTTTTGGGAGTGAGGGTAGAGCTCAAGGCAGAGGGCTCTTCTGGCAGAGCAAACTCTGCATTCCGTCCCTGCCCCTTTCATGAAAGAATGGCGGTCATCAAGAAGTTGAGAAGCAGCAAATACTGCTGAGGCCCTTGAAACCCTCCTGCACTGTGCCACAACTATTCTGAAAATCAATATGGAGATTCCTTAAAGAACTCAGATTAGAAGTTCCATGTGACCCAGCTATCCCCCTTCTAGATGTCTGCCCCCAAAAGCTAAAAACATTGTACTACAGTGATACATGCATAGTTATGTTTATATCAGCACAATTTGTAACAGCTAAATCCTAGACTCAGCCTTCATACCATAAATAGGTGACTGGATAAAGAAAATACAGCATCTATATACAATGGAATAATACATGGCTATAAAGCAGGGAAAGATGAAACATTTGTAAGAAAATGGGTGCCCCTGGAAAACACAAGATTAACTGAAATAATCTAGACAATGCAAGCTGAAATATGTATCTTTTATTTGAGTAAAGCAAAGTACAAACAAAGCACACAACAAAGGATGAAAAGAAGGAAACAAAGGGCAGATCTCTTGCAGATGGGAAGGAGGGGTCGAGGAAACCAAGGATGAGAGACAGGGCTTTGAAAGGGGGAGGAATAAGTAGAATAAGGACATGCCACGTACAAGAGCCTGATAACTGCGATGAACACAAACATTGTCATAAACATGCACTAAGATTAATAATAGCGGGCCGGAGGGTTGGCTCAGTGGTTCCAGCGCCTGGCTCACAAGCGCAAGGTCCTGAGTTCGATCCCCGGTAACCACATAGAATGCTGGGCGTGGAGACACGCCCAGTGGCTCACGCCTGTCATCCCAGCACTCGGGAGGCAGAGACAGGAGGATTGCTGAGTTCGCGGCGGCTTGGTTGGGCACCATAGTGAGCTCAGGGCCAGCCTGAACTACAAAGCGAGACCCTGTCTCAAAAAAAAAAAAAAAAAAAAGATTAATAAATAGCAGGAATGAATATGGGGAAAGGAGAATTAGAGGAAAAGATATATATATATATATATACATATACATATACATTCATATATTGTAAGTATGTGCTGAGAAAAAAGAAAAGAAAAACTAATGGTGCAGATATAAATTGTGAAGCTAAAACTTCAGATTTAAATCTATAAATGTTAAAATATGGGCTATGATGTAGAATATAAGAACAGCAGTCACCGGGCCCACATCCCAAAATTGGCGATCATCCTCCCTGAAGAATGATAAACAGGTTTAAAGTTAAAATAAAATGGATAACATATTCTGTGCTAATTTCCCACATTAGCCAACTTCTGAAATTCACCAACCAACCTTCCGTTCTGGTTACAAACTGAGAAGTTCAGCCATTCTTCTGGTTTTGTTTATAAAACTGAAAGTATAACCTGTAAGCCTAGAAAATAATGTCACATTTTCAACCATCTGCAATGTCATTCTGCTGGTGGGATGTACAAGCCTGGTTATTGTTTCAGGGAACTTAACCCAACTCCTAGTTGGTAGATTAGTTTCACGTTGACTTTGAAAGTTTTGTTTTTCTTTTGATTCCTTTGCATAGGATGATGTATTAGGGAACAGTGAGGTTACTCCAAACCCATCTGATGTGTGTTCCATTCCTCTTTCTGGGTGTCCAGCCCAGCTCCCCTAAACTGCTCAGGAAGGTACTTCAGGTTACTCGTTGCCAGGAAAGGAATATGTGAACTGCTCATCGAATGCAAATGGGCCTGACAACCAAACTAGTGCCTTTCCCCTCATCCCACCTTATCTTACCCACTTTCATTTTAAACTCCATTTGTCTAATATGTTCCAATATTCAGCACCTTCCTCTTCTCTATCAGATACTATTGGAACATGAAGATTTGTGTATTTGTGGCATTTACACTTCAGAAGATGGAAAGGAGAATCATAAAATACTAAGAAATCTAACAAACAAGTGAAGTTTGTAGTGTATTTGACAGAAGTCACCTGGAGGGGGTAGAGAGGGAACAGGAGCACCAAGGATCGATTGGTGTAGGATTCAGCTTTGGAGAGGGATCAAGGCAACCTCACTGCGAAGCTGCTCTTCAGGCTGAGAGGAAGGCCAGGAACAGCCATGTGGGGAAGAGTCCAAACCAAAGCAGCAGCTGTTTGATTTTTGAACTACAGGAGAAGAGTATACGGCTGAGGCCAGAGACCTAAGTGTTAAGGGACCAGCGTGAAGCCCACTGGTGAAGCAAAGAGACCAGCAGTAGTGGGGGTGGTAAGGAGCAGCCACTGCTGGATGAACAGCAGCGAGGTGACCTTATCACAGGTACCCTTTATGCAAGCTCAGAAATGCTTGGAAGGGCTCTTTTAAAAACTGATAATCCAAAGGATAGTGGGGCTAATGCCCCACTATAAGATAGAGGCATTTCAGGAAGCAGTTTGTGGGAAAGACCAAATACTGGAGACTGGATACTAAGTTGAGATTTCTGTTATGCATCTAGATGCAAATTTCAAGGCATAATTGTGTTTACAAGTCTAAAGTTGGAAAAAGAATCATAAGCACAGATAGCTCTCTTGTTGGAGGAGGTAGAGCTCAGCCAGGCCTTCTCCACTGAAGTTTCACAAGAGAATTAACCTTGATGCCTGTCACCTCTTCCCTATGGTGAACTTCCCTCCCGTGAGTGGAGTGGCATTGCCTGCATGGCAGCCTGGAGAGAACACAAGTCGCTCTAGCATAGGATGAGGAGGCCCGGACAAGGGACACTTGCTTGGGTGACTAAAGAAATAAGGTTTTTGTCTCTTTTTCAGCCAAATTTCATTGACCTAAGTTCTAAAGTTTTTTAGAATCATTTTACAAAACTCTAACTGAAACTCTACACACTTTAATTTGTCTTCCCAAAAGGGAGGCTGTGCATAGTGTTGAGGAAATGTAACTGAAATAAGATCTTTTCCACAACAAAATTCTTCTTATCATCATCATCATCATTATTATTATTTATTAAGCATCAACCCAAAAGGTGATACCTCGCAGTCTGGACAGAGTGGGAGTGTTGGTTTTGTTTTGTTTCAGTACATGGCCCAGGTCTGCATTCCTTACAACCGTAGTCAAAAAGGTGACATTTTTGTTGTTAAATTTCTAGTTTGTTATTGTTTGCCCTTATATGAGTGCACAATATGCTACGTTTATGTTCCTGTTGGCACATTTAGCTAAAATATAAGCATTCCATATTTCAATTTTGGCATGCTCATAATGGCATCAATAATCTATATTTTAATTCTTTTCTACCACTATTCACTCAGTTGTACTTCTAGACAGTTACTTTAAGACTTAGAAGCACTCTGATAGATACAACCACTATGGAAATCAGTAAGGAGATTCTTCAAAAAGCTAGAACGAGAAATTCTGATTTACCTCACTAGTTCCCTTCTAGAAAACTTCACAAAACAGTGATGTATGTCATGTGTATTACAGAGATTCCTGTATACTCATGTGTGGAGGTAGAGTCTTAACAGCTCGATTTGGAAGCAATGTACATCCTAGTTAACAGATGACTGGATAAGGAAAGTGTAACATTCACACACCATAGGGTACTATCTGCCATATGGAAAGAAAAACGAGTCGTTTGTAAGAAAATAGATGCACCTTGAGACCATAATGTTAAGTGAAATAAATCAGACACGCGAGCTTAAATATCATGTTTTTGTTACATGAGAAACCGAGTAAAAATAAACAGCAAAATAGGACGTGCTATTTTAGTTGGTAAAAGTGATTCTAAAAGCACGGCACGTAGGCACGATGGCTGAGGGGCGGAGTCTCCGTGCTCCTGCTCCTGGCGAGGGCGTGGCAGATGGGCACGTGACAGGCGTCTGGTTCTCCTCAGACTTTGCACGGTGGGAATGAGGTGCAACCCTCAACTGTCTGACGGCTACATCGTTTAAAAAAATGAACTGTACTAACAGATACTAACATTTGTCTCTGATCGCTATTGAATCGTCATGGTTTACAAATGGAGCCAAGTCCGCGATAAGGGTGTAGAGTCCTTCCCTGGGGAACTGGAGCGTTTCTTTAATTTTACTCACTCATACTGAGTTTGGGCACTTACAGCTTTTCCGGGGGCTCTTTACCCAGCCCCACCCATCGCCTCCTGTGTGGGCCTCACTGCTGTGCGCTAACTGCTCCTTAGGCCCATTGCTTTTGTCTACCTTTCTCTACCTTCCTGTTCCGTGCAGTGGAGACAGAGGTCAGCTTCTCATTGCACCGGAAGTGCCTGGATCTTGGGTCCAGGTTGGAGCCGGAAGTCTTCAGCCTGTCTTTTCCCTCCAAAATGACTGTTTTGTTAAGGCAACAATCACCAAAAAAACATAGAAATAAAGGAAACTCTGTGCTCCTTTACCTTTTTCTCCTAAAAGGAACTTTTTGCTCAACCCGTACTTCTTTAATATTTGTTTTTACTTCTAAGCTTGCTGTAACTTTAGTTTTTCTTTTCTGATGACTCCGAGGTTTTGCGTTAATTTTTTTAAAGCCCCATTAAACAAGCAGTTTCAAAATTAATCATGCAGTCGCTTATCCTCACAAAGACTCCATTCCAGATCAAGAGACTATCATTATGCAGATTCAGGTTTAGCTCCAGTGGATTCAGGAGACTCCGGCCTGGCTGCAGTATTAGGAATGTAAACAAGTGGCTGGGCAGGCAGGCTTGGGGGGGGGGGGGCATTCCCTGAGGTGTTGCTGTTGACCTCACAGTTTGGGAGATATACTTTCTAGTCACCCTTCAAAACTGATGAGTAAGCCCGAAGACATTGAAGTTTAAAGACGTTACTTAAAGAATGTGATAGCACATCCTCTCAGTGAAAGGCCAGGCTGGAAAAGATCTTCACACTCTCTGTTCACTGCTTCACACCCTGGGGGAGAATAAGACATCCTGAGAACTGGCCACAAAGAGAAGCTCAACAGCAGGTGAGGTTTCCTAATTAAAGTGGATCTCACCGACTAGCTCCACCCTTGTGCTCAAAGGGTGCTCCACAGGGCTCTCTGCCCCTTCAGTTTCTTAGGCCGTTACATCGAGTCAGAGCTACTGATCGATGCAGTTCTGCCCCACCCACTGTGGTGTCTGCTCTTTCGTGGGATGGGCCGTGCGCCCACAGAGCCATAAGGCAGACAGGTATCTGGCCCTACGCACGGACTGGGTCATACAGTGCTTTATGCTGTGGAGAGGTCCGCAGCTGTTAGTGGCGACAGCGCTCAGACCTGGCCCAGCCATCCATGCTGGCTCGTGACTGTTGGCTGGTGCCTGATCTGTATGTGGTCCCTGAGTTCACACTAGGTTGGCTTAATCCCATCTCCCTAGAATGGAGATTTCTTTTCCTTTGGCTGCTACCTTCCCCCACCAATGGCCCTTTCTCCCTCTCTCAGACCAGACCTTTGAACTCTGGAGCTTGGTCTGCTCTGTCCATTTTGGCTCTAGACAAAGAGGTCCCTCTAAACTTAGTGATGTCACTCAAAGTGTAATTCTCTAGTGCCTCCCTGGACAGCAGACTAGCTTCACACTCATGTGGAAAGGTCTGGGATATGGAATCTGGACAGGGAGAATATGTATCTGCCAACTCTGTGTGTGACTTTCAGCACCTGGTGTCCATAGAGGTAGTTAGTATAAGGATAAAATGTCTCAGTCAGTTCATTGGAAGTAAAGAGTTGGTTTCTGGACTACCTAGTGCAGATTGTTCTTCTTAATATGATTCCCCAGAAAAGACAAACCTTAAATATCTCAGTAAGTGCAATCCTCTCCCTAAAGTATATCCATCAGGCATCTGGTTGTATCTTCTACTTACTGTTCAGGATCTTCTCACCAGCTAACTTCCTTAACTCTTTTACACCCCTTCATCCCTCCGTTTATTTCTTGATCCTTTTCCCACTTACAAATCATCTATCTCACTGTTTCTGATTATTTGTCTTTCGTTTTGCCCTGTAATTCTTCTTTACTTTTGATTTACCATATAGGAGAAAAAATGTGATATTTAAGGTTGAGTATCTAATTTGTTTCACTTAACATTATAGTCTCGAGGTGTATCCATTTAAGAATAACTTTCTGATTTACATAAAAGAATCTATTCGAAGGCTAGAACCATAATCTAATATTGCTTACTGTTAGTACAAAGTCCTGTGTGGAAGAAATTTCACTCTCCAAAGTGATATGAATCACTTGAAAATTAGTTAGCTCTTTGGGGTAATAATAAGAGTTGGCATTTATTTAGTATTGATCAGTGTCACTTGTGTTTTTATTATTCTAAGGACTATACAAACTCTCTCATTTAACACTTCAGTTTGGTTCCTGCTGTTTTCCTGCTATTCCAGGTAAGGAAAATAAGGCACAAGGAAGTCAGTAAAAATCACTGAGGTCAGCACCAGGGCTCATACCAGGCACAACGAGCCCACTTCCCATGCGCACCTCCATCCCGCAGCGATTCACACATGTGCTTCTGCACGGCCACTGCCACTGCCCCAGACACGCAGGAGTCTCTGTAAGGGTTCCTCCCACAGCGACACTGTCACACACTGGCCCACCTCATCACGCTGATTCCTCAGATTATGACCAGGTATTGCCACATTCAAGAGGATTTCCTTGACTTTTCCTCATGGACTTGCAGTGTTTCCTCCTCTAGGATCCTTATCACTGTGTGTGAGTGAGTGAGTGTGTGTGTGTGTGTGTGTGTGTGTGTGTCTCCATTAGTCCTTCCAGCACACTATGTCCACCAAGAGACAGATCCAGGTAGCCTGCTCTGTGGGGTGCCACACCTTGGTAATTAAAGGGAGTTTCGTAACCTAGTAAGGTCCATGAAGGGGCAGACATGGCTCATCCACTTCATTCTGGTTCAGTAGTGACTGCTGGCAGAATCTGCATGCCAAAATCTGAAAACAAACAAGCAAAAAACATCACAGACACATCTGTGCTACTGCTCATTTGAAAAGGAGGAAGAAAAGAAAACCCTTAGAGTATAATAATCTGGGAAAACCATAGAAATAGCTAGCTGAAATATTGGAAAAAAAACCCAAATGCCCATAACTAGAGATTCGATAGAGAAGATGTAGGGTTTTTTAAAAATAAAATGGAGTATTACTTTGACATAAAGAATGATGAATTGAATCATTCATACTCAGATGGATGTATCTTGAGGACATACTCATAAGTGAAATAAATAGGTCACAGATGTGTAAATACCATATCTTTTCTCTTGTATGAGAAACTGAAAATGTAAATAAGTCCTAGAATATATGATAGATACCGTAAAATAGAAAATATCCTAAGGGAAATGGGGGTAGGGGTAATTAACAAGGGAAAGAAATAATTGTGATTGTAGAAAAAAGGGGAAACACACTCATGCATATAGGGGGTAGGGATTGTAGGGTGGATGGGGAATGGGAAAAATGAGAATTAAGTCATGTCTTATACTGGTGCAAATTCTCAATGTTGAGTGTGATCGTGACATATAGAAAATGTACCTATTTAACAATTTTAAAAAATAAAAAATATAAAGAGTTAGCCGTTGGGGAAAAGCTAATAAAGCCCTTTTCTGTAGCACGGACATTGCTGATCTCTGAGAGAAGTTGCATCCAGCTGTACTTTTCACTGAGACTGATATGAATTATTTCTTTTTATAACTCAAAGGAAACAAGTGTGAACTTAGGATGAATTTTCCCAAAATTTATGGTTCTGAGGTTTTATAATGGAGAAACCTATGCCCTTCACTGAGATGCAGACAGTCCCCTAAAATTTCAAGATGGAATGTCTTTCCTGTCCCCAAGTGTTGGTTTTCTAAATGACGCATCAGAATTACAAAACAGTAGGCTCTTGAAGCTGTTTTATTTTGTTTTTTTTTTCATTATTCAGTAAACTTTATTGGTATATTATATACACAGCTCACAATCACACACAACATTGGGGAATTTGTACCAATATGTGGCACAGGTCAATTCTCATTTTTACCCACATCCCTGCCCACCCACCCCCTCCCCACCCCCTACATACATACTCTTTTATTTTTTTCCAAATCATATTTATTCCTTCCCCTCATTATGTTCCCACACCAAATTCCTTTTGGATATTTCCCATTCTACAAAAACTATCATACATTATAGAGCTCCTTTACCTCTACAGGTTGGAGCTCAGTTTTGAATGACTCACTATTCACATTCTTTATAAAATCTTAGGTGGAAGAAGTGATATTAAAAGAAAAGCAAGAAAAAGATTATTAGATACCTACTTAGACTCAACATTGTACTTGCCACTAACAACCGAACTCTCCAGAAGAGAGTTCCCTCATCTGCAGAATGGAGTGATCGCAATGTCTGTCTCTTACAGTTACCTGGAGAATTAAGTGAATTCATGTACATCAAGTGTTGTGTATATAAAGTACTTAAAACAATGTCTATCACAGAAGATGTACCTCATTTATAATCATCATCAAGCTATTTAGAAGTCCTTATGCATATATTAAATCTTAGTAATTCATTTCAAAATTATGACAACTCTAGCTCTCTACTTAAAGAAGGTTGTAAAAATAACTATGAAAAAGTTACCCAAGCTTTTACACTTTTGTCCAAAATAATATGCATTGTGTTGCTTAATAATCTACATATTATTTCTTATAAAAGGGTTACATGACAATATGATTTTTTTTTTTTGAGACAGGGTCTCGCTTTGTAGTTCAGGCTGGCCCTCAGCTATCTAGCCCAGGCAAGCCTCCAACTCAGCAATCCTCCTGCCTCTGCCTCCCGAGTGCTGGAATTACAGGCATGAGCCACCACACCCGGCACTGTGCTATGTGGTATTGATGGCTGGTGGGCGTGAGTCACCATGACCAGCATTGTATGTGGTTACCAGGGATCAAACTCAGGACCTTGCGCTTGCAAGGCAGAAGCCAGAACCACTGAGCTAAATCTCCAGCTGACAATATGAATTTTGAAATTAGTTCTAGAAAAATATTTTCTTTCTTCAACAGACAATTGTTACTGGAAGATACTGAAAATCAAAAACCATTTTTTGTTTAGAGAAACCCTGACCAAGAGAATTTAAGTATGCAACTTTTCAAAGAGCCTGACATTTAAGCATATGTGTTACCATGTTTTTACTATCACTTATTGAGGGTTCCTCCCATGGTGACAACGCCACCCACTGATCCTTCTTGTGATGCTTATTTCTCAAATTATGATCGTGTATTGCAACATTCAAGAGGGTTACTTACATGTTTTTATGATCAATGAAGGGCTAAATTTTGTTCATAGAAATTAAGGAGTCTGATTGGAAAACAGCTCAGTGATAGTTTCTGGGGAGGCAGACCTGTCACTGTGTTACCGAGTTTGGGGGTGCTGGGGTCCCCTTTTGGAGGTGGTTTTTTGATTGTTTTCCATCTTCAACAAGGAATTGGTCAAAACAGTTGCAAAATGTAGCAAGATTTTACATTCACTAAAGGTATGAAAAGAAAAGGAGAGCCGGAGATTTAGCTCAGTGGTTCCGGCGCCTGCCTTGCAAGCGCAAGGCAAGGTCCTGAGTTTGATCCCAGTAACCACATACAATGCTGGGCGTGGTGACTCACGCCCACCAGCCATCAATACCACATACCACAGTGCCCAGTGTGGTGGCTCACGCCTGCCATCCCAGCACTCGGGAGGCAGAGGCAGGAGGATTGCTGAGTTCGAGGCTTGCCTGGGCTACACAGTGAGCTCAGGGCCAGCCTGAACTACAAAGCGAGACCCTGTCTCAAAAAAAAGAAAGAAAGAAAGAAAAGGAGCAGGCCCTGCAGAAGAGTGTAGGTCACCAGCAGTCAGAAAGTCAGTACACTCCTCACTGGGAGAGCAGACCACTGTGAAAGAGAACACACGGCCACAGTGAAAACAGCAGCTGTCTTTTGTATCCTTCACTGCTCAGGCTGGTGTTAGCTCTAGGCCATCCTCTCAGAGACCTGCTTGAGTTCTCATGGAAAAACTGAGCACTCCGTGACCTTTGGGAACTGCTCTCCTCTCGCAGGTCACGTCCACTTCCCCTGCCAGACTCCCAGGCCCTGATCTCTTGCCTGGCCAGGCCAGAGTCCAAAGATGTCCCCAGACCAAACAGAAGGACAAGTCGCAGGTTCTCTGACTTATAACACAGAGAAAGGATATTCAAGACATGTCCATAAGACGCATAGGAAGTTCAGTAGGCAGGATTTAAAAGTATACCCTCCAAAAAAGGTCCTCCGGAGAGAAATCTACCATGGTCCGGAGCTCAGGATATGTATGTGTTGGGCAGGGATGCAGTGGACTAATTTGTAAACTTACAGAAAGTTCCTTTCTGATTTATAAGTGAAAAGCATGGCCTGCCCACAAAAAGATAAAAGACCATTTTATAAGCGAAAGACATGCTCTGTCTCTCTTTTTTTTTAAGATGCTGTGCGGAAAAACATTCTTTCGTCTATTTTAGTCAGTTCGTCTATTTTAAAATCAGGTTCGTCCCTTTGTGATTTTAGTCTCTTTAAGGGATTTTGGGTGTGTTGGACATAGAAGAAAAGAACATTAAGAAACTCAGGGAGGACAGACATGGGTACCCTTAGGTAAATGATTATGTTCTGAAGTAGCTGTTTTCTGATACAATGTTTTCTTGTACAATTTTTCAGTTTTTATTTTTTAATTAGAGTGTGTTTGTAGTACATAATGACCTTGTTCCTCATGGGGAGTTTGAATATGTACGTAATGAATCTTAGTTCATTTTTTATCCTTTCCCCTTCCTTCCCCTTCCCTTTTGCAAAAGAGCTACTCCCCCTTCCTGTCATCTTTTACTTTGCTCTTCACTAATACTTATTATACTTATTATACATACATATTTCCCCATATAAGAGAAAACATGATTCCACTGTATTTCACCCATGCATTATGTCTCAAGGTATACCAGTTTCCTATAAATGAGTCAAATTATCTTTCTTTGTGGTAGAGTGGTACTCCAATGTTTATAAATGCCACATTTTCTTCATTCATTCATCTCTTGATGGGCATATAGGCCACTTCCAAGATTTAGCTTTTGTGAACTGTGGTGCACATATCACTGAAACATGATGCCTTTAACTCTTTCATGAAGATATCTAGGAGGGAAACTACTTCGTAGAATGGAATCTTATTCTGGCTTTGAGGAATCTCCATACCGATTTCCATAGTTGTACTAGTTTACACTAACACCAACAGTATCAAAGTCTCCTTTTTCCTCTGAGCCTCGCCAGCATTTGTTATTATTTGATTTCCTGTTAACAGCCACTCTTTCTGGAGTAAGATGGAATCTCAGTGTTGTTTCAATCTGCATTGGTCTAATTATATTTTTTCTCATCTCCTTCCTACCTGCTCTTATTTCTTCTCACCTCTCCCAGGCCAGGGCACCACAGTGGCAGGACCAGCTCTTCCTCGGTCTAGTGTCGTGCACGTGAATCCCAGCCAAAGTGAAGCCCAGTCCCCAACACTAGCAGGCAGTGGAGAGTGTCCTACCTCAGCCTAGGCTCCCACTAAGGTGGAGAGCAAGTCTCTACCACTTAGTCACTATCCATTATCTTATTCTCCAAATCTAGGCATTACCTGCTTCAAAACTGGTTCCCATAGCATTTGTTTCCCAAGCCATCTTTCCATGCTCCTAATGTGACATTTATTTCGGGACAAGTAAATATTGTTTGTAACTACCTGGTCAAGTATTTCTCTAGTAATGCAATTTCCTCATTTCTTATATTTTCTCTACACAAAGTAGAAAGTCTAATTGTGTAGCATTGTGTAATAATAGATAATGGGGCAGAATTGAGTAAAAATAATGACCAATTCTAAATATATTTTCCATTTTGCAGTAATTGTTAGTTTGTGATCAAAAATAACATAGGGAGAGAGAACAGCAGAGAGAACACAGTGTACGTGGACTGCTCGGTCTGCAGACCACCATAGTAGGGAGCTGTCTGTGGTGCAGGAGGTGCCTCTGTGTCTCTGTGTTGCCTGTGCCCCACACTGTTCTGTGCTGATGTGATTAGGCCACCATTGAGCCTGAACGCAGGGCATCCATCAACAGGGAAGTCATCTTCTCTTTGACCACAGCTGCAGAGTGAGACTATTCATGATGACCCCACAGTCAAAGGGCTGCAGTAAAGTGACCTTGCCTGTCCGAGCATCTATTCAGACAACTCTTGTAAATGTTAAGAGAAAGCCAGACGGATGGTAGTATCGGCTCCAGAAAAACCTTCCTCAGTGTTGGAGACCCATAATCTTGGTCTAGATGTCTTCGCACTTGTGAAATCCTGGACACCACAGAGCCCTATGTATGGCTCTCCATAGAAAGGGAAAAGAATATTTCATATATGATATTTGGAGACAATGCATAGGGTGGATCCAGGATTTTGTTTCATTGGTGGACTTTTATTCACATGAGAATTACACATAGAGACAGTTTCTTCCCTGGGTTAATGGATGTGCATTGGAAACCTGCCAAGTGCCAGCGTTGCCCTCTGAGGAGGATGCTGTGCAACCACCTTCCAAGCCACCTGTGAAGCGGCTACAGGAAATCTTTTCTTTATAGCACAAGTCAGAGAGGCCAAAAAGCACAGAACAGGGACGTAGCACCAAACAAACAGTGGGTGCAGCCCAGAAGTCATTCTGTTCTGGCCTGGGAGCTCCCTCGGCTCAGGAGATGAGACAGCCTGAGGGTGATCTCTGGGTGTGAGAGCTCCGTGAGCTAAGCGTGCAACACAGGATTGACTAGGAGCAGCTAGAACCCTGCCAGACACCCTCACCCAGTCATGCGGCTAGAAACTGAAGTCTGCTCATGACTGGGAAGAACAGATGGTCAGCTGACTTGGGAGCAAGAGCAGCACACTGAAAATAAACTGAAGTATTTGTTTATCTGTCGAATCTTAAGAGTCACAGCTTTCCTCCCTACCGCACTCAGAGAATCCTCCAGGTGGATTTCTCCAGGGAGGCTACTCACTGAGTCCGCACCAGCCCCAAACAAGAACCTGAACATCAGAGACAGTGTAAAGCGGTGGTTCAGCCAGTCGCCCAAGAGAGGAGCAAACTCTGCCATCTACTGCCTCATTCATTAGTCCCTTCCTCAGAAAGAGGGATCAATACGTTCCAAAGATGCATCTGACTTAACAGACAAAGACCAGAACACCTCGCAGGAAACAGGGAAGAGGTGAATAGACACGACATTGTTTCCATGAGATGAGACTATGCAAGAGGCACATTTAGAAACCAAAACTAAAATGTGCTCAGAAGTTAAAGTTGTAATAGTAGATACGAAAAACTAAAAGATAAAACTAAAATTGAGGCATTTTCCCAACAAATATAGCAAAATGATAATGAGATAGAAAACAGGAGAGATTTTAAAAATTAGTCCAAGAATCCTACTTCTAATTCCCTAGTATCAGAATTTTTTTTCTTAATGGAGAGAAAAAAAAATCATCAGTGTTCCAACTGGGACCATGGCATAGTCAAAACAGTAAACAAAAATAGGCTCTTTTGTTTTCTTTTTGAGACAGGGTCTTGCCGTATAACTCAGGCTGGCCTTGACTTATGTAGCCCAGGTTGGACTTGAACTTACAGTGACCCTCAGCCTCAGCCTCCCGAGTGCTATGATTACAGTTGTGTGTCGCACCACTGGGCACTATGGTATTTCTGTGTGTCCAACAGCCATCCTAAATTTCCTCCCCTTTCTGAGCCTTGGTTGAAACTGGCAGGTCTCTCCAGGGTGGCCAGATAAGTCCACTCTTCCCACTCATTCCAATCTCCTCATAAACTTGGCTCTTGACCCCACTCTGCTCTTTCCCCATTTTTTGCAATATAGAAAAGCTGAAAATTTCCTCACATATTTAAGTTCTGGTTCTTTTTTCTTAATAATTCTACCTCCACATTATTTCTCTCATGTTTTAGTCTAAGCAGTCAAAAACTGCAAGCCACGATTTCATTTTCTCAGCGAAATTCCAGTCCCCTTACTTATAAGACCTATTTTCCACAAAACGAGAGAACATGAGTGCAATTTAAGCAGTTCATTGCCACTTTCTAACAAGATCGCTTATTCTCCATTGTCCATCAACATATTACTCATTTTCATCTGAGATCTCATCAGATTGGCCTTCAGCATATTTCTGCCAATGTTCTATAACTGATTATTTGTACATTCTCTAGTAAGATAGGAACTTTCTCTACTTGTCTCACTTTTTCCTCCTGAGCTCTTATATTCATCTCTGAAAATTCCGTCATGTCTCAGCTTCTCTCTTAAGCATTTAATATTTCTTTCAAACTCTACCTGTTTTCCAGTTTCAAAAGCTCCTTTCACATTTTTTTAG
>PVIC010026289.1:0-24647 GCA_004025085.1 Thryonomys swinderianus | reverse complement strand
GGCCAGGAAGGGAACCCTGGCAGGCACTAAGGGTCTGGAGATTGGAGGATCATATTTGATGGTTGCGACACTGGAACTAACTGAAAGGCCCCTTCCCAGGACCTCTTCTTCTTATAGCCACCTAGAAGATGTTGATTCCTCTGATCTCTGTATTTTCATTCCATAGAATAATAGTGCTCTCACTCTCTATTGCTGCTCCAGGAAGTATTTCTCAAAACTCAAGGAATGCTACAGATGGTAAAGGAACAGGGCTATCCTATTTAGCAATTAACCAGCTGAGTTCTTCAGAGAATCCAGTTTCCAAACATTCAAACACTGGCTAGGTACTCATAGAAACAAGTACTAACAAAGTCTCACTGCAGTGATCCCTCAGTTCACAAACTTCATTGCTTTATGATTTGGGGAGGACGGCAGTGTAGGGGAGGGAAAGATGGCCACGGTTGTGTTTGTCACCTGATGTAGAGTTTGTGAATGGAGCCAAAAGTTTGTCAAATGTTGTTGATGTTTTGTTTTTTTTTTTTTTTCCTGAGAAACCAACTGTTTGCTAACAGAAGCATTCAGGAACCAAGATATCTCTATATTTGGGGAAAGCTGATGGCTGAACAAATAAAAGGGAAGGAGAAGAGCAGGAACAAAAAGAGAACTCTAGGTTTACACCATGCTCTATGAATTCTCTTCTGTGCATAGAAGAGGGAGTTAGGGTCCTGAAAGGTAGAAAGGCAAGATACAGACAGTTATCAGTTCTGTATTTGATTTAAAGAGAAGGAAGACAGGCCAGACTAAAAGATTAGCAGATTAAAAATATGGCCAAGGGGTAGAATTATGTCTGAAAGATAGCCTTTAGTCAGAAAACAGAAAACTACTCTATTTGTTTGAAGTTTTTAACTTAACAAGCAAGGTTGTTAGAAATTTTCCCAGAGATTGCAAGAATTAAAGTGCTCAAAGAAAATATATATGCTTCATTTTACCCTTGTAGGACTGATAGTTAATGAGTGTAGAGATCTTATTTATTTTTGTTCTGTATTTGAAGACTCTGTAAGTGGCTAGATATATCCACTAGCAATTTCATAGTGGGCATCAAGGCTTTATCTAATGAAGAGTGTGCGAGACCTTGATTTTTTCTTTCATTTTCAACTTTCTTCTGATACAGAGTCAGTGCTCCTGTAACTGACCAACAGTCAATAGTAACTAAGAGTAACCCCTCCTTTCAAGTAGCAGTTATCTACACAAATACACAATTTGAAAATGTGGCAGAAATGTGAAATAAAGCACCAACAATGAACCACACCCAGTAAACACTGGCTAATTAAGAAAAGACCTAAAGTGAGAGAATAATAATAGAATTAATTCAAATCATAATAATGATGATAGCAATATTCAGTAATATATATGGGGTATTTTTTGTGTCAACAACCACCTCTCCAAGTCTAAGAGATAGATAATTATTTGTCTCCCTTTCCTATGTTAAAAAATGAAAATCTTAAGAATGTCATCCAAATGTCACTATCAAGAAGTCATTCCACACTTGGGACTAACACTAAAAGGCTTATAGCTTTGATTACTCTCTGCCAATATCCAGAAAGCACAGGCATCTGGGAAAGCCTGTGCTTCCAGTTCTAGGTCAAATGTACCCTCTAAATTTCATTGAGGTATCACTGATTCTCCAGATTCTGCAGATCTCTGGCTTCAGCAATTGCTGTCTGGAACATTCTTCTGACCCTAGGAATACCCTATCTGAGACTAGGTAGCAGTCATCTGACTTTAAGATAAGTGGAAAGGTTGGTAAGCTCTCTTAATGGTTTGGTTTTGAAAAATGACTTATTTATCATTCTTGTCTTTTGCACATGCAGCAGCCTACTAATGCTCATGGAAAATAAGAAGTTAGACTTTTTTGTAAAATTGTAGCATGCATCCATTTATTTTTTATGCACAATCTTAAATTACCATTTATTGAAGCCCTTTGTAAACTATAGTCCACCATCCTGGATCTTGAAGGAGTATATGGACCATATGTGAAAAACAAGCATTAGTGTTCTTGAAAATCTTCAAGGAGGGAAATATTTGGGTTAAATTATATAGCTTCTAGGAGTTAATACTTCATATTTTTACATGTGTTCCTTCATTTAAAAAAATACCATAGCCAACCTGAGTTTGTATTTCAGGAAGAATTCTACCTAAAAACAAACATTTAACTTAAAATTCTAACTGTATAGTAAGAGTGACAGACAAATACACAGACAATAGTAATGCAATCTCCAGAGCATTATTACAAAGACTAAATCCCAGCACAGGGCATCTAAATTATGAGCTGGCAGTATCATTCTTGGCATTCTCAGCTATGCATACACTGCTCACTATGAGCCCTCTGTGGAAATCACACCATCATGCAAAACTGTAAAATTATATTTAATATTCTGAGCATTATTAAAATATTAATGTGTTCCTTTTATACCCTGTTGGGTCAAACAAAAATGAAGGAAATTTTTGAAAAAATATTTACTTTTCTCTAGCTGGCAAGGATTTTCCTTACATAGAGCATTTTCCCCATATACACATTTATCTATATGTTCTTTTTATTTATTTTTTTCTTCTATTAGGGCAATTTGCTTCTGTTAAGGAACATGGAGAAGTGAGTCATAAACTGAACATTTCTTATACCATAGCCCCAGTTGAGACTTTGTGGGAATACTGTACCCATATCCTTAATGTATTTCTAAGGGCATCATAGAAATTAGATGCTTAGGAAGCTCACATTTCCTATAGACCTAGGGCAGTATATCTGTCCTGGCAGGGAGAGACAGCAAAGAGCTAAAAGTCTTCAGAATAAGGATCTCACCGGAGGTGCCTATGCTTACTCAGTTGAGTCCACCTGCTTTAAAACCCTGGAGCTTCCTCATCCTACCTAAGCATGCCTCTAAGCCATCCACTAAAGAGAACTGTTACCCTTCAGTGAATAGTAACAATAGCCGTGTCCCAGAACACATGCATAAGCAATGCAGGGAGAGCCATTAGAACACCCAGAAAACACTTCAAAGAGCTCACTGTCATTAATACTACTGCTGCTGCTACTGTAATTATCCTCATTAATACAGAGTGAAATAAAGTAAATTAATAAATGGTTTATAGATTATGTATTGAACTTACTTTTTTTCCTTTCTCAATGTGATTATACATATTTTTAATTTAATTCTTTATTGGTACATTTTATATACATCTCACAATCACACACAACCTTGGGGAATTTGTTCCAGTATATGACACAAGTTAATTCTCATTTTTACCCACATCCCTACCCACCCACACCTCCCCACCCCCTATATACATGCTCTTTTATTTTCTTTTGGAATCATATTTATTCCTTCCCCTCATTACATTCCTACACAAAATTTCCTTTGGAAATTTCCCTTTCTACAAAAACTGTCATACTTTCTAGAGCTCATTTACATCTATAGATGCTCATATCAAAGAAAAGATCCGATATTTGCATATCACATTTTTCTAATAGAATGAAAAAATATAAATATAAAATGTATATCCAAGGCAAATCCTCCAGCTGTCTCTTGACACAGTTTCTTTCCTCAAGCTGATCCTTCTTGTAATATATATATACATATATGAAGAGCCATATATACACACACACACACACACACACACACACACACACACAGGAAGAGTTCACCACCTAATAGAAGATGACATAGCTGACTCAGAACTTCCTAGGACAAACACTAAATAATGGTGGGGGAAGAAAACAACTTTGACATCAGCCAAGTATAGGTACTTCTATCAGTCAGCTCAAATAAAAGACCTCCTATTCCAAATGTCCTGCAGTTGTCTTTTACCAATGGTAAAAGTATGGTGAGTATCTCTCACACATTTTCTTTGAATACATCACATACTTCAGAGTCTGGGATATTAGGAAACTCAAAGAATTGCATTGTGGCTCAGTGAAAGAACATGTATCTCCGCCAACCTTTTCCCTTGGTCTTTGAAGCTTGGCGAAGGATAAGAGAGATCAAATCTAGAGGATCCATTCTACAGCCACAACATCACATGGACTCTTGGTCTGAGCATAGTGCCTTGTTTGGACCACAGCAGGTAGCAGGACTGTATGTACCCCTGGAGAAGTAACACAATTTACAGCTGAGGCCAGAAAATTCCAACATCGAGCGTGCCTACTCCCTTCAAAACTGATGTTTTAAGAAAGCTTTCAAACTATTTGACCCTTTGTATGATTCCATTGTAAGATGGGGTGACAGAATCCAAACTCCTAGGATTTCTGAAATATGGTTAATGAATAAATCTGGCTTCAGCCTCATGTATCCCTCTCTTAGGCATTAGAGTAACAGGAATCAGCCTCACTAAGTCTAGTTTCTCCAGGTAACTCAGATAAATACAAAACAAATAATTAACTAACTGAGTTTGTGAAGCTGGGAAACAGGCTCAATCATGAGAATCTGGGATGTCTTCGGGCAGGTACGGTCCTGACCTCCTCTTTGTGGAGTACTGTCTTGGAATCCCTCAAGCCTTGATCTCAAACTACAGTCTCCCCATTGGCTCATCTGTGTGGCTACCATCTCCAAGCCACCGTGATGTAAAAGTCTCACATGATGGGAGCATTACTTTCAGTCTGCCTTACTCATTCTCTCCTTCCTTGTAGGAAATGCATGCATTAATGACAGCCTGGCCAGATTCTATTGCTTCTCAGTTATTCCTGGCTTGCCAAACCTCCTTAGCCTCAGCGCTTCTGTTTGAAGATGTGCTAGGTGGCATAACTCCAACCTCCTTGCCTCTTCACATGTCCTACACTGCAGTCCCAGCCCAGGCTCACTACCCTGCAGTCCAGTGTATTGGAGTGGGGGAGGGTAAGCTTCATGAAGAGGTCTTTACCATTCCTTCCCTCTCCCTCCCCAGTTGATAACAGCAGGCCAAAGGAAGCTCTCTGGAAAGTCTCGCTGGGATACACACACCAAACACACACACACACACACTCACGCACGCACGCATGCACGCACGCACGCACGCACTGTTCTCTAGCATCCACTTGGCCTCACTTCCTCCAGTACTTCGCACATTGCCTTCACCGCGTTCCATCGTAGTTCTCCCTCCTAGATGTTAACTCTGATGACTGGTGACATGGGAGCTTCTGCAGCACCCACTAACACTTGGGAAGGTTCAGACTGGACCTCAGAAATCACAGCTAGGTGCTAGATACGCTGAAAGTTCTGTGAGGATGTGAGAGTCCATGGGAGGTGGGTCACCAGGGTGCCTTTGTAGGGCACATAGCCCACAGGTATGCTGCTTCCCAGTTGTGGTGAGTTAAAGAGCTATCATCTACTTCCTTTCACCATGCCACTTTTCCCTTGGAGACAGCCAGCTGTGGACTTGTAAAACTGTGAGCCAGTATTAACCTCTACACTTTTAAATTGTGTGTATCTGGCTTTGGGCCCCAGCACCAGAAAGCTGATGGGCAGACTTGCCTAGAGAGGACAGATGAACAAAAACATGATGCTGTACATGGGTTTCCAATTTTTTCAGTCTTATATTACTTCCTTAGTACTCTCATGGCATTGCTTTTCATCTTTGAGGAAAGAAAGATCAAGCTTTCTGAGCAGGAAGAGGCCAGTACCATCTTTGGCCTCTTCCAAAGGTCTCACTATGCATGTACTTATACAATGGAAATGTGGATATAATTTAGTCCCTTTTACCCTCAGATCTGGGTTCTAACTGTAGTTCTGAGACACAGAACTACTGTGACCCTGTTATATTTTTAAAATCTCTCTCAGAGCCTTGTTTCCCTGGCTATTTCTGACAACTGAGTTTCCAGAAGTGCCTCAGCCACAGAGGAACACTCTCATTTTTATCCAGGTATGAGCCATCTGGGAAACTGCTTATGAAATACTGCAACTTGTTCTTGGTGATACAATTCAGTATCCTTTTACACATGCATGCATTCCACAAATATTCATTAAAGCCTGCCATACACAGGCAGGAGTGTAGAAAAATACAAGAAGCCATCACTATCTGGTTTGAAAGTCAGAGAATTGTGACGTCAAAAGGAATTATGGGAGAGAGGGGACTCTTATTTCTATATGGAAGGGGCACATAGAAAACACTTCCCAGTGGTTGCAAACTTCATATTTAGCTATGGGAAGTTCATGCTTAACCTTAAAACAAAGAGAAAAGTTTCAAAACAAAACATAGGGCAGGGATGACAAAAAGAAGGCTCTGCGTGCTCACTGTGGCACACATGCCATAGGTTTGCCATCCCTAGCCAAGGTGTGTTCGCAACATTTTAGGGATCCAAAAGAGAAAGCAGGGGGGAAAAAAGGTGGTAGTTGTGTAATTAAGATAGTAGAGAGCTGCAAAGCACCAACAAAGTTTTCAAGAATCAGAAGGGGAATTAAATATCTGAAGAGCAACTAGAAGTTCAAGACACTGTGGACATAGCTGAGTAGTACAGAGTTTCTCTCAGATGAAGAGTCCTTGGATCGGATAACCCTGAACTGCAAAAAATGCAGAGCAGGGTGGGGAGGTGAGTAAGTAGGAGAAAACAAACAGGAAAGGACGGGTGATCTCTAGGACAGAAGTTTTGTTAGTAGTAAAGGAAGAAGCCATATTGCGGTGCATTAAGCAGGTGCAACAAATCATACTTCTGAGCTCCTCAAGGACTTCAGTGAGATAAGAATGGAATGGAACATTGGCGGGGCCTTTGTATTTTTTCCACAAACAGGGAGGAAACCTGTCATGCCTGAAAGCAGAGGCAAAGGGGCAAATGGAGATGAAGCCAAGAAAGCTGGAATTGAAGGAATGAAGTCCTAGAAGGGGCTGTGAGATTAAACATGTCAGTCTTGTCAAAATTCCAACTACTCAAACTGCCAAAAAGAATACAGTCCCTTCTATTCTGGTATTCAGCTGAGGAGATCTTGCACAGAAAATCAGACTTTGATTCACATAATCATTTATCTTCTCAGAATCTAAACAAGGCAAAGCGTGTTACTGCGCCATTTGTCATTGACCTCTGGTGGCAGATTCATTCTTATTTTTACTTAAGACAGTTCTCATTTACAACAGGAATGAATTAACATGACCAGGTGGCCCTGGAAGGAAACCTAGCTGAAGGGGTAGCTAAAATCAAGGATGAACAAAAGCCCAGAAAACACTTGCTTATTGTCAAGCACTGCCAGTGCCCCCTTCTCCCAGGTGCTGAAGTTTCCAGCTTATCTATGGATGGAGAGAAGCAAGCATGTGCCCTGGCCCCAGAGGAAGGTAGACATAATTACATGACAACATTCTCCCTTTTTCAAACAGCTTCGATGGCACTTCCTGAAGGCTTCACTTCACAGAGAGCTTCATGAAAGCAAACAGGATTAAATACTCATCCAGGGCGAACACCTAACATGATGGGCAGAAAGAAAACAAGAGTGTGGTGCATGCTTCCGCCAGTAACAGCAGATCAGAAATATCTATGCACTGTCTCCTTGGCCCTATGATGTACTCCGCTGTTTTGAGGGCAAGAAGCATGAGATAAGACAAATGTGTAATTACTTCTTGACCCACTCTTCTTACTTTTCCATTTTCATGAGATGCCACAATTCATTATTTGCATTGATATGTACAGAAGGAATGGGACGCTTCGTTGGTATTCATTTATTCAGCCTTCTGTAATCTATATTTAATGGAGTACCAGACTGTGGCATAATAAACCGTTTAGAAAGATAGCTGCTGTGTACGCAGGGGTTATTGCTTGCATAACCTGTACTTATTTTTCATTACAAAACTAAAAGAGCAAAGCATAATTCAAACAAGCAAATGAAGTTAACATTTAATGGCTTGAAAAATGATAGTGTGAGCTTGTACCATGTCAGGCATTGAGTGGCTGTAAAATAAAAGGAAGGAGTTTCCCCAAAGTTGCTAAATAAAAGTCATTTCTTTGTGCACTGTAAAATATAGATGCCAAAGCAAACAATGAGATCCTGCTTTGCTGCAGCGTAAGTAGCCTCTTCATCTGTGTGACTGGTGGCGTGGGGAAGCTGTTCAGCCTCAGAAGCAGCCTTTGTGGGCATACGTTTCTAAAGGTTTTCAGGCCAGCAGAGAAGCTCAGAGATGGCCTGCTGAGCACCCTGCTGGATGTGTGATGGCTCCAGGAATGGAAGCCAGGTGTGTCAGCTCCAGGAGAGACAGGTGTCATGGTTCTCCAGGGCCACTGTGGAGAACAGCTCATGTTTGGCAGAACTATTCCATTTCCTGCAGAGTAACAACCACACCAATGTCTCACATCCTTCAAGTAATATATTCAACTTGAAGACCTGTAAAACCATTTCTATTGTGAGACAGGGATGATGACAGATGGGAGATTTTATTATTTCAACATCTTTTATATGGTCCAGTCAAAAATTACCCGCTCAATTTCCATTCTCAAGGAACCCCAAATCCTGGGAATTGTGATACTAGATTTCTCATTCTCTAAGAATGATACAAATGCAGGGCTATCTTTGGATTCACAGAAATTACTACAAATTATACTTTCCAGAGCTAATGTCCACTTCTGCTTATGAGATCCACTCTTTTTCTCTTTTATGACCATTTGTTCTCCATCTGAGGAGGATATTCTTACCAGTTATTTTGCTGGCCTCTCACTTTCTCTAACAATGTCCTTCAAAATGTCATAACAATATATATTGTTGCACCACAAGTTATAACTCGTATAAGGGGTGGAGCAGGAAAAATAATAGTGATAAGTTATAGATTTTATTTCTATGATACTTTTTCTTTTTCAACTTGTAGTCCAAGGAGTAAGAAGCAAATGCTTAATTATTAAGTGCTTGAGTAATATGTTTCAGATACATTCTAGCAGCATCCATTTGCCCACAGTTATGTGTGATCAAAGTCTATTCCTAATTCTGAAAAGCAGAATTTCAGATGCTTCTAGATTATTTATCATTTTCAGCCTATACCATATTTCCTTGCTTGTTCTGTTCTTATATATAACTTCATCCCCTCATGCCACTGTTCAAATACAAGGAGGAATAATTTATACTAGTTCTGGAAACAATTTATTTTAGTCTAGAAACAAAAAGGGGCAGTGTAAGTAAAAACCTGACTTGTCCATAGCAGAACACAAAAAGACTCAGGATGAAGCTGATTCAATGAGGAAACAAAGATTGAAGAGCCTACTCCATGGGCTGCCAGGCTAAAGACTCAGCAGATCCTTCCAGGGAAACACAGGGATGAGAAAAGACTGATCGTTACACAGCCAAATACACTCAGGTGCTTTCTTCTCACCAGCGTTGTGCTTTATTTCTGCTCCTGTGATACATTTGTAAGCCACATGACAATGTTTCAGCCAACAGTGGAGCAAGTATAAAGCAACAGTCTCACAATATTCTAATGGAGCTGAGAAACCACTACTGCATAGTGATACAGCAGCCACGTAACAGCACAGCACAGTGCACCATCCACAAGTATGCTGATCCAGCAGAAGCAAGACTGTCACAGCCATGGCGGTGTGATTCCATACAGCACCTCAGCCTTCCCAATAATGATAAATGCTTGTTACCAACTTACATATAGTGTAGTTGCTTTTGTGTGCATAATATATGCATCATTTTTATTTCAAAACAGACTTCTACTTATATTTTTAAAAAGCTTATTATGAAATAATATGCATATGTTACACAAGCAGCAGACTCCTACAACTCAGGTTCATTGAATCCTTTGATTACATCCAGAAACTACATCAAGTTATTGGCCTGTACTATATAGGTCTGGGAGAATATGTTCTGTGATGCCCACACCACAACAGTTCCTCACAGTGAGTCTGTCACTTTGCTACATCACTATTGGCTGTTTGCACAGAGTTTCCATACCCTGTATCAGGAGCCAATCAGAATATAGTACTTAGTACAGAGTAAGAGTAACATGAAGTTTCTGATATAATTCTCAGAAGTGTCTGGAAAGTGAAATGTCTTCTGGAGTCTACTCTGAACAGTGAGTATTTAACCCTCATAACAGCTGTAGATGTCACTTTTTGTTATCTGGTCTACAGAGAAGAAAGACAAGAGAAAGCAAGTTTATACAATTTATCTGTCATGTAGATCCTGGGTTGGAATCCACATTTAAATGATTCTGATGTTGAGCTTATGATTCACTACTCTACTTCTGTGGTCATTGAAATTCTATATCATTTGAAGAGAAAGCATATTTTAAATGGCAACCTTCAGACCTAATTTTCTTTTATTACTAAAAATAGTTAAAAGAGATGAATAAATGTCACCTAAGTAACTTTATGTTAAACCTTCTTTTTTCCACTTGTCCAAATCCCAGTGTTCTCATTTGAATGCCTTGATTTTTAATCGCTTTATATTCCTTAACTTTCTAAGATGATTTAGTCTGAGGTGGATTCTATTCCTTATTTCCATAGATTAGTCATCTCTTGGTAGATTTCAGTGTCAGTAACATTTTCAACAAGTTAGTACGTATTGGTTTATTTTATGAATTAGGGGCTGAAAGAAACCTTGAATTATCCAATTTATATAGCATTTCAAGCCACAAAGTGACTAAGTAATTTACATCATAAACTGAATGACAGAAAAGCATACTTGATGTCTATCTTTCTGAAAATTGCCAGCTACTGTGATGATACCGATGGCAAAGGGAGATACACTGATTGCTCACCAGAAGTCTTCAGCATGGGCTTCCCACTAAAAGAGAAATTTGTTTTGATCATATTTGGTTCCCAAATAAAGCCAAGCCCATGCCACACCATAACCAAGGAGGAAGGAAACAAAAACACCACCCCTCCCAAAAAATGTAAATATTCAAACAAAAAGACTTTCTATATATCAAACATCTCTGCAGAAGCTTGGTGAACTTGGCATCCCTCCTTGATTTTCCAACATTACCCTTCCTGTCCTGATTTTCAATAGCGATTGTGTGCTGCCTCTAAATACAGAGATTCCCATACTCCTGTTCTATAATCAGGTTGGTGTGAAGTTTCTCATGAGCCATTTGTGCTTGTAAAAAATGAAAAGAATAGAATGTATACCACATTCTCCACCCCCAGTCTTGGCGAATTAGTGATCACATGTCATGCACAAACGGGACCAGTTAATGATTTTCTTTGGGCTGAAACACAAACTGATCATTGGAAAATGGAAACAATGCTCTTTTACTCCCTGCCCAGGATGTTAATGCAGGGTTGACTGAGAACTCTATTTTAAATTCAGCAACACAATTATCGCAAATGCTGGGCAAAGCAAATCTTCAAGCCTAGAAAATGAGAAATTCAGAAAGTAATGGCTAAATCAATAGTATCTATAACCTAGGATGAGGACAGGCCTTATCTGCAGTATTGGTAATTATTTGTGATGCACGGAGCCTTACTTAATGCTCAGATATAGATGAGAACTTAGGCACTCATCAACAGAAAAGGCTTAGAAATATAGTCAAGTGAAGGACAGAAGTAACGTTCTTAATTCTTCCTTGTGCAGCAGCAGTTAAAACAATTTCCAGTCCTGTAATTAGAGACACTCCTGAATCAGGAAGGAAGGAAGTATAAATAGGAAATGCATAACAATACCCAAACCTACTCACAGCACTGTACTGATGCTCCTGAGATGCACTTTGTTTTTGTCAGAAACCACCACAGAGACCAGGCAGGGATGAGAAAGGATATAGGTGGGAATGGATTTGGTTTTCAAGTTAAGAATGGATCCAAGCAAAGGCAAGAAGAGACAAAAGGCCTGAAAAACAGGGTTGGTACATATGAACTTAATTCATGGGAGCAGGGCCAGAAATAGACTATTTACCAATGATTTTCCATTTAAGTTTGCATAATTAGCATGGCTTTGTTGTTGACTTTTGTTTTGTTTTTCTTTTTTGCAGCACTTGGGATTGAATCAAGGCATTTGCACAGAACTACATCCCACTTTTATTTTTCTAATTTTGAAAGAGCCTCACTAAGTCTTTAAATTGCCCAAGTTGGCTTTCAACTTGCTGTCCTCCTTCCTCAGTCTCCCAAAGTGCTGGGATTAAATGTTTGCACCACATCCCTGTCACTTAACATATGATATGAGGAACTATCCTGTTCTTTTTAACAAGAAATTACCAAGTTCCTTTTGATGAACAAAGGATACAATATCTGTTAGTTACTTTTCACATCGCTGAGGCAAGTAACAGACACTCCAGCTTAAAGGTGGAAGTGTTTATTTAGCTCATAGATTGTAGGGATTTTAGTCCACAGCTGGCTCCAAGGTGAGGCTGCATGCCAGAGGAACAAGTGTTCATGGTGCTAAAACAAAGGAGGGCCCTCAAGCATCCTCCTGCCCCTTTTTTTAATGCAGACCACTTGGGGCAGGCAGCACTCATACCCTGAGTCCTAGTGCTCTTAAGCCCAGCATCACTTCATGAATCAGTTCCAGAAAAGCCCTTCCTATGTCACACAATGACTTGGGCATCAACCAGACACAAGCCTGTAGCAACCTTTATTACGAGAATAGAGAAACTTGTCTAACTGAAGCTTCTCAGATGAATCCAGACAGGATAAGCCATGTCCCACCCATCAGCCCTGATCCACAGCAGAGTGAAAGACTGCCTGACTAAGCATATGAGTGGCTGAGCCTGTAGCTGCCAACAGAGCAAGAAGCAAAATTCTAGTGCAACTAAAAGAGCCTCTGGCTTGTGTTGCACCTGCAAGGTGTGTGCCCCTGCCCTGTGCACACTCAGCTCTTGTGTGCAGTGAGCCAGTCTCTGGGAGCTGGCTCTGCCAAGGGAAGAATGATGTACAGGAATAAGTAGTGGAGTGAAGGCAGTGAGCACCACTGGAAGAATTTTAGCAACTAAAGGAACCTACCTCATGATAAATGGGAAGGGTGGCCATCAGAGGGAGGGAAGATGTTGATGAACTAGGGTGAGAGGCAGGATGGATGAGCCTGGCAGGCCCCTGAAGGTGGCTCATTAGTTCAGTGCCAGGCACAATGAAAGCCTGTGCAGTAGGTCAGTGCTGCCTGGTAAGTGCGTGTGTGTGGTCCTTGGGAGAGTGCATTGGGCAACAAGACCAGCAGCTGATAGGAGAGACCCAGAACACAAAGAACTAACCTGCAGGACAGATGGTAGAAAACAGGAAGCTAGACTGGAGGTTGCAAGGGCATCCTGTGAAAAAGAGGGGAAGTGGAGACAGGGAGTAAAAATAACTGAGGTGAGGTCTGGTACTGTGTCTCCCAGTTTCCAAGATGGATGTAATCATTATGGACTGCAAATAAATCTGAGCTGTTGCATTTATCTTGAACCCTATAAGTCCATAAATAAATATACCTATGTTCATGATTGGGAAATCAAGGCATTAAGAGATGCTATGATTTTTTTTTTCCTTTTCCTTCCTTTCTTCAGTTGGGGATTTCAGTTAGAAGGGATACAGAACTTCGGAGCCCAAATACCAACAGGCTGGGGCAGTGGCTCTGGTCTGAGAGCTGAGTGAGGAGTTAGAGGAAGCCAGTCAGCAACCTCCAGCACCAGGAGCTGCTTAATGAGGAGACATAGGGTCACTGTGCTCACTGTGGGCCTTTTCCTTACAGCAGAGTTTAAAATGGTCCAGATCCTTCACAGATAAGTGAAAAAATATTGAAGAGGCTCATGGTAATAGTTCTAAAATCATAAAGTCTCTCCCTAAGCCAGTGTCTCCAAGAGTTCTGCTTACTTTGTTTTCCAGCATGTTTAGTGTTTCTGTTTTAATGTTTAGATCTCTAATCCACTTTGGTTTTAGCTTACTACATGGTGAAAGAGATGGGTCTAACTTTAGTCTCTGGCAAATCAAAACTCAGTTTTTCCAGTACTATTTGTTAAAGAGGCTCCATTGAGGATATTTAACTCCATTGTCAAAAATAAGGTGGCTTAGCCAGGCGTGGTTGCTCACGCCTGTAATCCCAGCACTCAAGAGGCAGAGACAGGAGGATCGCTGGGTTCGAGGCTTGCCTGGGCTACATAGTGAGCTCAGGGCCAGCCTGAACTACAAAGCGAGACCCTGTCTCAAAAAAAAAAAAAATAAGGTGGCTTAGTGTATCTGGAGTTGTTTCTGGATCTTTTATCTAATCCACTGATGCTTGGGTCTGTTACTTTGCCAGTACCATGCAGTTTTTATCACAGTAGATTTGTAGTATACTTTTAAGTTGGGGATCGCAATACCCCTTGCCATGTCCTTTGTTGATTAGAATTACTTTTGCTATTCTAAGTCTTTTGTGTTTCCAGATGAATTTTTGGATTATTTTCTCTGATCTGTGAAATATGGCATTGGGATTTCAAATAGAATTGCATTGAATCTGTATAATAGTTGTTAATAAGTGGGATCTCATCCTATTAAAAAGCTTCTGTACAACAAAAGAACCTACTGGCACAACTAAAAGACAATCAAAAGTATGGGAAGAAAAAATCTTTAAAAAGATTTTTTAGTAAAAGGCTACTATCTAGAATATATAAAGACCTCTTAAAAAAATCACACCCCACCCCAATTTAAAGACTCAGTTCAAAAATGAGCATCTGAAATGGACAGACACTTTTCAGATGAACAAGTAAAAGCATCCAAGAAGCATCCAAAGAAATGCTCAACATTGCTGGTCACTCAAGAGATGCAAATGAAAACAACACTGAGATTTCATCTCACTCCACAGAGAATGGCTACTATCTCAAAATTAACCAGCAACAAATGCTGGAGTGGTTGTGGGGAGAAAGGAACCCTTCTACACTGTTGGTGGGACTATAGACTGGTGCAACCACTGTGAAGATCAGTGTGGAGATTCTTCAAAAAACTAGGATTAGAGGTCCTGTTTGATCTTGTTATTCCCCTGCTAGGAATATACATGAAAGATTTTAAAGAATCATATCATGACAACATATATGCACCCATGTTCATACCAGCTCAATTTGTGTTAGCTAAATCTTGGAAACAACCCAAATGCCCATCAAGTGGAGACTGGATAAAGAAGATTTCTTTAAAAATAAAATGGAGTATTACTTCACCATAGAGAATAAGTTTGAGTCATTCATACTCAAATGGATGTACCTTGAGGACATACTCATATGTGAAATCAATAGGTCACAAATGTGTAAATACTATAGCTTTTCTCTGGTATGAAAATCTGATGATGTAAATGAGTTCTAGAATGTATGATAGATATTGTGAAATAGAAAATATTCAAAGGGAAAAGGGTAGGGGTAAGTAAGGAGGGGTAAGAAAGAATATGATGTTAAGAAAAAAAAAAGAAAACATGTATATAAGGGGTGAGGTTGTAGGGTGGATAGGGGAATGAGTAAAAATAGGGGGGGAAAGTCTAAAAATCATAGACTGAAACTCTTCTCTGGTTTCTGGTGCTGCAGCACTGCTTTGCTGGTGCCATCCATTCTCTAGCACAGCCTGGGTCCAACACATCTGCAGGTCCTCTAGCTTTTCCCTTCAGCACATCTTCAAAGCACTGTCTCATCCTTTAGGCTGGTCTATTATCACCCCCGGCAAAGTAACAACTCCCTCTGCTACAATCCACCTTCTGTGGGGCACTTTCCACCCTTCACAGCAGGCTTGGGTTATTCGGTGGGAAAGGAGGTTATTCTCTTCCTATTTCAAACAGTACCACGATGAACACCTGAGGTACAACTGAGGACAACAGCTGTTAGATGAGATTAGTGAGACTTGGAAATGGGCTCCAGCTCCACCTGCACTGTGTATTTAAGGAGAATAAGTGGTCCTTATCCTGCTCTATCCCTACCCCCACACACACCTTGAGTCAGACAGAGGGATGGATGCTAGCATCATTCCTCATCCTGGCCGCTGAGATGGCCTCTTACCTGGACAAAGTGTCATGCAAGTTTATACTTTTGAAAGTCAATGCAGCATTAATAGTTTCCCCATGGCAAGTCATAAGTGGAGCCAGCTATGGGAAAATATGACAGATGTAAACCCTACCAAATGGGATCTTGTCTGTCTCCTTGTTAAAGTCCTCCTGTGACTTTCTTCGGGAGTAAGCTACAAACTCCACACCAGGGCTGACATCACCCTTCCTAAGACATCATCTCATCCCTTTGTTCCACCTGCTCCAGGGCCCTGGCTTTAGTTCAGATCCCTAAAACTATTGAGCTCTGGTGCTTCTTGTGGCCTCTGGATGAGTCACCCACTCCACCCACAGGTCTCTTTCCCTCTCTTTTTACAGCAGACATCTCACCCTTCAAGTTTGCTGATATCTGACTTCCTCTAAAAGGGCCTCACAGACCCTGGTTATTCTATCAAACAACACTTCGGCCCTTTAACTGTCTGACATAACCCGATCCATTGTCTTCCTAGAACTCAGGCCATGTGTACTGATAACTCAATTTGCTCCTTTTTTAAAAATTATTTAGTACAATGTACTAAACTTATTTTTTAAGGAGGATGTGATATACAAAAGTGAATGTGTTTAGGCAGCTTATATACCTTTACAGAGATTACTCAGCTCCTAGGAATATATGAATGCATATGTATATGTGTGTGAGACAGAGAAAGAAAGAAATACTGTTATAAAAGTAGTACATCTACAGTTCTACCAGCAACAAACCACACTCGGAGAGCCACACTCGATTAGCAGAGTGCAGGGGTGAAAGAGTTAAACCTGGTGGATGAAGAAGAAAAGTTGGACAACAACAGAGCCGTATAATCAGATGCCAGATACCTGGCACAGACACCCTCTCTGTCATATCTATTACGACTGATACAGATGCAGAAAACTATATTCTTCATATCATTACACTTATATGCAGCATCATTTTCCTTCTAAAAATCCTTGCCTGCATCTCCTGAAGGCATTCAATAAACTGGAGAGAGAGCACTAGAAGTGAATCATACCAGGCTGACATTTCCAGTTCTGCTGTGACCGCCAGACCAAAATACAGTCTGCGGGCCCCTTTTTCATTAGCGTGAAACTGCCGCATTTTAAAATAGTTTATCCATGGAATTAATCTCCAACCTGCCTTTCACACAGGGCAGATATGGCTCCCTGCATCAGTCTTCTTATTCTGAAACACTCTTATTTTTATTTGTATGCATTCTGGATAATGAATAACGATCTTTATGCTCAGAGAATGCCATTCTCTGAAATAGCTCCTAGCATTCTGTAAATGTTAACTCATTAGATCTCACATAGTCTAGAGCCATCCATCACACTCAGGAGGTCAAATGCCTCATATTTCACATTTTACAGATGGAAAATTTTTAGGGACCTCAACCCAAGGTCATGCACGGTCGGCAAACAAACAAGAAAAGACAAGGCACAGAAATATTATCCCTGAAGCAGACAAACTCACTGTGCCCTCTGACCATCAAGCTGGCCCTCAGGGATACGTAGGGCATTAATATCTGTGCTCTGCTCTTGATCAAGACTCAAACAGGCTGCAGGAAACGAGGCGAGGCATGCATCCTTCCCCACCTGATTCTTCCTGCAAAATGTGATTAAAATGAAATTCACAGAAAACCTCAGCTCCATTATTTGAGAAGCAGTTCAATTCGTTTCTATCCCACCCCTGTCTCTGGCCTTTTGGGGGCTTTCAGAGATCACAGAGTCTGGTCTCACTTTGTTTACCAGCCCTAGAGGAGCCTGTGTGGCAGCCCACGTGGTCCACCCTTGGGGAGGCCAGCTGCTTTCTGTGATTCTCCAGTCCCTTTGTCTTTCTAGTGACCTGAGCAGGGGAACAGTAACACCCTGTATTTGGTTTTGGATGTGCTCGCTTAACAGAAGGAACTGCTGCTCATGGCTTCTTCTTAGTTACTGGAGCCTCAGTCCTGCTTTCTGAACTTTTCAACAGATTATATTGCATGCACCCAAATTATCTGGGTTCCTCTCCTACTTCAAGTTAACAGAGTATGGACTTTTTCCATACCAGATACCTGCATAGCTGATGGTCCGCCCATTTATTTCACATTTACTTTTAACATTGGTAATGATTACATCACTAGCTAAACTTTATCATCCTTAATGTGTTCTCTTATTAAGTAATAATTCAGTGTTGATAATTGTCTTATCTATAATAACTAAAAACTTACAAGACCACTTTCAGTAGGTGTATGACTGAACTCTAATCCACCCATACCATGAAATATTTCTCAGAAAAAAAAATGGCACCAACTACTGCTATACTCCATAGAGAACTGCATTTTTCTGCTTAAAATCTGTGATAGATCTAAAGGGCATATGCTAAGTGATAAAACCCAAGTACAAAATGTTGCATGTTCCTATATGCTAAATGATGATACACGACATCATTCTAAATATGATAGACTTAGAAATACTAAACACACTAGTGATTACAAAGTTTGAGGCAGAAAAGGAGACTGCAATGTTTATCATTATGCAAAGATCAAATTAATACCCCTGTGATGATGGTAAAGTTCTGTATCTTGATTACAGTAGTAGTTACCAATCTCAACATTTGATAAAAGCAGCATACAGATGCATATGGGAACACTTATATTTTAATTTCACGTCAGCCTACATCTTTTAAAATCAAAAGAGAAGTTATAGAATGTATAACTAACCACAAAGTTGAAAAGAACTCCCTTAGAAAGATAGCAAATTGAACCACCCTGAACAAAAATCTGCATAATTGAGAATGAAAACACTTAAAAATTTTCCATGGAAAAAATCAGTACAAGGAATGCCCCCCCAAAATGATAAAATTAAAAGCATGTCTGTGAACCATAGACAAATGCCTACCAATCCTAGGGTGCTTATTATGTCTCAGGAAACTTATAAGCATTAGAAATGTGGGAGCCCCATGTTAGCAGGTAGGATGAGAATACAGAGGCTTTGGAAAAACTAGTGCATGTTTCCCTGCAGTGTACACAGAGTAGTTCCCCTGAGCGATGGATTTGCCCTCTGCAGCTTCAGTGAATGTCCTCTGGGTACTGAAGTCCAAAAATATTAGGTGAAAAATTCCAGAAAACAATGACTGAGCTTTCAATGAATTTTATTATGATATTGTATTGGCTAAGATTCTTTAGAGGGACAGAATTCACAGGGGCAGCAGGGTTCACAGCAGCCATCTGTATGCTGTACAGCCAGAGGTGTCAGCTGCATCACAGTCAGAGAAGCTGGAGGCTACAGAACAAGAGGGACCCAAGATGCATGGCTGTTTGCAGATGGAAGGTCTGGAAGCTCAATGGAGAGTCCCTCAGGTCAGCCTGAACTGAAAGGCTGAAGAAGCTGGACTCTGATGTCCACAGGCAATGACAATCATACCCCGTTCAGGCAGAACATGTTAAATGCAGTCCAGTTTCTCTCTTCTCTTTCATTCCATCAGGGCTGGAAGCCTGTTGGATGCTGTTGTACACAGTTGATGTTAGTCTTTCCCTCTCAGTGTGCTGGTCTACCTGGCATTTATCTCTGGAAATGCACTCTTCAAGTTTTGCTTTACTAATCTGCCAGGGCTTTGTCAATCCAGTGAAGCTGACAATCATAATAAAAGATCAAATGTATATTATGATTATTCTATTTTATTTATTGGTTATTGTCCTTCATCTCTTACTGTTCTTCATTTCTAAATGAAAACTTGTGGTTTATTGTGATCGTGGATGTATGTGAAGAGTGTGTGTGTGTGTGTGTGTGTGTGTGTGTGTGTGTGTGTGTGTAAAGGAAAAAGGTACAGCAGATCTGATACCAACTCAGGCAACCACAGAAAGTCTTGCAGCATGTCTGCCCATGGGGTGAACTACTGATTCTATTTTCAGACATTATGCTTAGATTCCCTAAACACAGAAAATAAAAATGATAGTGCTGATAAAAGTGATGATGACAATAACTACTACTCATTAAAAAAATTACACAAAGTCTGTTCACAAACCAATTTCAAAACAACTTGGTGCTTTTAGCTAATTCTAAGCAATGACATCCAGTCACCATGGTGTCCTGATGTCACTGGCTGCTCCGCTGATGAAATGGAATTGATTGTGATGGATATGGATACTGGAGGTTCAGGGACTATAGGGGCTGCTAACTATTGAAACCTGGCAGTGCTGGGCTGGATGAGGAAGGTTGGCAGTTCAGGAGATGTTGATTCAAACCTCTCTCTTCTTCCTTTATTTTCAAGAGAAGAAATTGTGGGACATTGTGAGCCTGATGTCCTTCACCTGAGGACCTGATGAATTTCTCAAAGCCAGTATGGGCTAGCTGGAAACTGAGAGGCTGTGGAAGCCACAGTATGTGTGGGAGGGGGCTCTCCATTCACAATCTTTTCCTCTAGAAACCTCACTAAGATCTCATAGGGAGGGTATCCAAGATACAACTCTCTGTCCCTGATATTCCTGATAAAGGGAAGGGGAGTCTTGTAGGAAACAAGCTTGAAACTGCACTAGGGAAACCTATGAAACATTTTTTAATTGGCTTGTGAATTAGCCATTGATTGCATGGTGTGTCTCCCTTAGGCCTACCTGACTTGCTAGGTGAGCCTTTGGCTGACATCCTTAGACAGAACTCCCTATGCCAACAGTCATAATTAAGATTTCAGTGGTCAGTGATATTGTGGCATCTCTAAATGCAAGATAACACCACAGCTAGGGATTTATGACCCTTGTACAGCCATTCTCCCAGTCTGAATGTTAGCTAAAGACAACACAAGCTACTTGCTACTTGTTAATTATGACCTATCTACAGGAATGTATCATTCCTCCCTTTTTACATGCGTGGCTCTTGTCAACATCTTAGTCCTGCTGCTACCTACATCTGCCTTTACACTCCTTACTACATTACATAATAAATAAATATAGGTAAGCCCAAACCTTGTAATCTTAGCTAGATAAGAGATCTGACTATCTCACACATCCATAAAAATAGTTGTTTCTATTTGTCTGTCTTTGGCTTTCATCCTCCACTACATCCCCAGTCAGTTGGTCTGGCAGCCCTTGATAGAATCTCATTAATTTTTGAGTAATTTTTTCTGACATATAACTTGGTATATGATACATCTTCTGTAAATGTTTGTAGAATTGAAATAAATAGAAAGTTGATGCCTGGGCACAGGATTTAGTTCAATGGTGCCATTATTGCCTTACAAGTGCAAGATCCTGAATTTGATCTCCAGTACTTGAGGGAAAAAAAAAGGAAGAAAGGAAGATGTTCTCCATATCACAGTCAAAAGAAGACATGTTTACCTTATTTACTCTTTAGGGATGCCTAAACATGGTGATGGGCATACTGAAGGTCCCCAACTGTTGGCTGATAACTCAGCTAGAAAACTACTTTCAATTTATTCCCCACCCATAAATCCTTTTATCTCTTACAGTTCTTCTGTCTCTATCCTGCAGACTCAAATTGCACCTTTACTTTTAATTTGATTCCTTGAAGATATTTATGCCTATTACTGGTACATCTCTGAGGAGTGATAATATTTGATGGTCTAATCAGTCTTTTACATCTTTCCTTTAAAAACATTCGTATAGATTCCATTCCCGGAGGCGGATGACTGAGGCCCACCCACCGGACCACTGCACGCCAGAGGCGAGCACTGAGGAGTCAGGTACGGAACCCAGGCACCATCCGCAACACGGAGGATTGGGACCCGCCAGCCGGCCATAACCCTACCACAGCGCTGTGTTGTGAGGACCCAGGTCCACGAGGACCCAGAGCCATTTCCTGCATCCCTCCACACTGGAGCCGCCCTGAGAGACCGGGCAAGACTTTTTTTTAAAAAAGGGAATCTAGCTTCTATTTGCCATCAACTCCTATATCCCTCTATTCACCTCTGGGGTCCACACCCCCTCTTATCTTCCTGGCAGAAGCAATATCCAGAAGTAAAAGACTATTAAGCTGCCATATATTTTCACCTGTACTATTATAAGAAGGTGTGCAAAATCTCCAATGATCTTAGAGCATACAGTTGGTACTGTATTATATATGCCCTTTTATCCTCTAGTACCCGCTGGCATATATGAGGTTCTAGAGTATAGGTGATCTTCATAAATCTGCTAACATTATTTCACTCTCCTTCTGTCCCTGTACCTCCCTGATTCCCCAGTGATCTCTTATCCCCAAAGGGTTCAGGGGGTACATTTACGATCTACATGTTGCATACACATTGCTGATTAATTCGAAATTTTGGCATATGCACATAGAGGTAACTCATAAGCTCAAAGTCTTCAGAACAGAAATTAACAAAACTTTTTATTATATTTACTATGTTTAATAATGATATTGGCATCAATTGTATTATGGTAACAAACATGATGTGATTGTTCTGCTCAAATACCTCCCATGATGTGTCAGAACAGAGAACTCTCAAGGGTCATTACAGATTCAAGGAGGACAACCTAGGAAGGTGCCACATCCGAAGGGACCCAGATAATAGAAAGAGACCTGCAACAAACATTGCCCTGTCATCAGGCAAAGAATAGCATTAGTAACAAGAAAAGAGTAGAAATGAAAAATAGACAAAAAACCAGACAGAAAGATCAGCACCAAAGGGGAATGGGAAAAGGGAAATAGGGCAAACTGAAACTCAAACACTAGGCCTCTTGGAGATGGAAACTAAAGCGAAGCTAGTAAAATGGAAATCAGAACTCATCTCTGACATCAAATCAGGGATACTGTCCACAGTGAAAGACATCATTAAAGAAGAGATCAGCCAGATGATAGAATCAAAGATAGCAGAAGCAATGGAACCTTTGAAACAGCTCCAGAGAATGATGAAGGAGAACGAAAGCCTGTGCAGTAGGAAGAATGAAGCAGAGAACTGAATCTGAGGCTTGAAGAACAGCATAGCAGCCAATGAGCAGGAAAGATATAATCTATGGAAAAGAGCAAGGGACCATGAGAAATCAATTCAACAGCTTCTAGATGACTCAAAGAAAAATAATATAAGGCTGATTGAAGTGACTGAGGAAGCAGGAGACAGTGTAACAGACATAAAAAGTTGTTGTCAGAGATAACAGAAAACTTCACAGGAAAAGAAATAGACATACAGATAAATAAGGCCTATCAGACTCCAAAACGCTGTGACATAAAAATATCTACACCTAGACATATAATTATCAAGATTCCAGATGTACAACAAAAACATGAAATACTGAAGGCAGTGAGAGAAACGAAGAAAATCACCTACAAAGGGAAGCCCATTAGGATCACAGCAGACTTTTCAACACAAACTCTCAAAGCAAGGAGAGTGTGGAGAGAAGTATTTCAAGCATTGCAGGAAAACAACCTCCAACTAGAGTGATGTATCCTGCAAAACTATCTTTCAGAATAGATGGGGAAATAAGATACTTCCATGATAAAGAACATCTGAAAAACTTCACAAATATGAAAACTGCACTCCAAAACATTCTAAAGAACATCTTGGAAAAAAAAGCACACAAAATTGCATACCCACGAGACCCAGGAGAGTGAATACATTGGGGAAAATAAGAAACTAAATAGAAAATGGGAAAAGCAAAGAAGAAAAGAACCAAGAGGGAAACATGTCAACTGATATGTCCATATCAGTCATAACCATTAATGTAGATGGACTCAATGGGCCAATTAAAAGACACAGACTAGCAGATTGGATCAAGAAGCAGGATTATACAATCTGCTGCATACAGGAAACACACCTAATTCAAAAGGAAACGCATACACTGAAAATAAAAGGTTGGAAAACAATCCTCCATGCCACAGGAAACTGCAAAAAAGCAGAAGTGTCTATCTTCTTTGCAGATAAAATAGATTGCAGACCCAAACTGATTAAAAGAGATAAAGAAGGTCACTATATTCTCATAGAGGGAACTATCCAAGAGAAAGAAATAACAATCATAAATATTTATGCACCAAACTCTAAGGCACCCAACTATATAAAACAAATGTTACTGGACCTGAAGCCAGTTAACCATAAATACAGTACTAGTAGTAGGGGACTTTAATACTCCACTCTCACAAATTGACAGATCAACTGGACAAAGAATCAATAAGGAAATACTTGAGCTAAATCAAACTTTGGAGCAAATGGACTTATTAAATGCCTACAGAATTTTTCACTCTACAAAACAAGAATATACCCTCTTCTCAGCTGCTCATGGATCATTCTTCAAAATAGATCACATTCTGGTCCATAGAACAGGCTTAAGTAGCAAAGGAATAGAAGTTATCCCCTGCATACTATCAGGCCATAGTGCCTTGAAACTAGAGCTGAACAGCAGAAGAAATTCCAAGATCTTCACACACCCATGGAAACTGAACAACACTCTGTTAACCAACCAGTAGGCCACAAAAGAAATTAAAGAAGAAATTAAACAGTTTCTACAAATAAACAACAACCTCAGCACAACATACAGGAATTTATGGGACACAATGAAAGCAGTTCTGTGAGGGAAATTCATAGCAATGTATGCCTACACTCAGAAAATAGAGCAAACTGAGAAAAACAATCTAATGATGAACCTCAGACAATTAGAAAAAGAGGAGCAAAACAAACACAAAGCAAATACTAAAGAGGAAATTATAAGATTCAGAGCAGAAATTAATGCAATGGAGACAAACAGAACAATACAAAGAATCAATGAATCAAAGAGTTGGTTCTTTGAAAGGATAAATAAGATTGACAGACCCTTAGCCAACATTATCAAACAAAGGAAGGAAAAGGCTCAAATCCATGCTATAAGGAATGAAAAT
>PVIC010026288.1:9152-24745 GCA_004025085.1 Thryonomys swinderianus | reverse complement strand
TGTGTGTGTGTGGTACTGGAGTTACAACTCGTGACCTTACACTTGCAGGCAGGTGCCGGAACCACTGAGCCGATTCCCCAAACCTATGTTTTCTTTTGGTTGTGAACTTAGAAGAGCTGTGAATGTGGATGTTAAGGCCCTTATCTGATATCCAATTTACAAATTCCTTGCATTCTGTATATTTTTTATGATGCCCTTTTTAAAAATTTTTGGTACTGGGGATTGAACCCCAGGCCTTTGCCCTGAGCTACCTCCCTGGCCTTAGTTTAGCTGGGAGTGAGTCACCCTCTGTCCCGGGGCATTGCTGTATTACCTGGGCTGGGAATTTAGCTCAGTGGCACCATGCCAGCCTTGCTATATTACCTGAAATTTCATTTTTAGTTATTTTTTTTTCTTACCTAGCTTTTTTTGACTGGAGTTTGAATTTGTGACTTTGCACTTGTAGGGCAGACACCAGAACCACTGAGCCAAATCCCGGCCCAACCTAACATTTTAAAAATACCTGCTGAGTCAGACACTGGATGGTGGGAAGAGGTGTTTTCCTCAGCTTTGAGAGTGATCAAAAATGCTTTCAGCTGCAAGTATAACAGACCATCAATTACCAAGTGGCTTAACGCATAAAAATTTGAATTACTTCATTCAACAAGAAACTTGGGAGCAGGCAGTTCCAACAGGAAGCCTTAGCTGGTCTATTGCATTATCAAGAAACCATTTCTTCTGACTTTCACTAGGCTGTGCACAGTAAGTAAACTTTTCATCTGCAGGCTCCTGGCTTCATGGTTGCAATATACTTGCCACTGCGCCAGAATTAGACTTTCATATAGTGAAAAGCCAGGAAGGAAGGGGTAGTCAGAATAGCAAGAGAATTTACATCCTCTCTTGTTTCCTCATGCCCTGGCTCTCTCATCTTGATTTACTTCATACTTTTTCAATTTTAGCCAAGAAAAAAAAATAATTCCCAGGAGACTATTCTTGTGTCCAAGGGCCAGAAACCAGTGTTACATGATCTTTAAAGTATAGTTGTGGAGGCAAACAGCTTGGATCTTGAATCCTGATGGTTATTCTCTACCCAGAGATCAGTTCCTGTCTAGAACCAGCCGTCCTTCCTAAGGTGGTCAGAGGACTAAGTTCAACAGCGGAAGTAAAACACTCTACCTGCTGCCTGATACTGTTCTACTACAAGGAGCTGCTGCCGCCCTTGCTGCAGCACAGTCTACATTACTGCATCCCGGCCCTTCCATTACCCCTGGAGTATGTGTCGGCTGGCAAAATGCTGTAGCAATCTCACTCCTGACGCTTGACAGGGGAGAAATGTCATTTCTTCATTTTCATTATATCCGAAGGAAATTTCTTTATTGACTCTTCATTCCTCTTCATGATGGAAACATAATTTCGGCCCATCTGTAAACAGCTATAGATATCGACACATAAACAGATATGGGCATAGGTAGAGATGTAAAGGACATAAATATAGATGACATGGATATAGATATGGTCAACCCTATATATCTCTGGGTGTCTCATCCAGAGTCAACTGACTACCCATTTAAAATACTTGAGAAAAAATTGTCTGTATTGACCATGTAGGGACCATTTTCTCATCATCATTACCTAAATAATATGGTGCAACAACTATTTACACAGCATTTACATTATATTAAAGGTGTGTAAGTAATCTAGAAATTTTTTAAATTACAAGACTATATGCCTGAGTTATATGCAAACACTGTGCCATTTTACATGAGGAACTTGAATAATAACAGACTGTGATAGCTGAAGGGGGTCCCAGAACCAAACCCCAAAGATACCACAGGCAAACTTGGCTCTTCATGGGCTGGGGATTTAGCTCAAGTGGTACTGTGCCTCCCCTGGAAGCACAAGGGCCTAAGTTTGATCCCTGATGCAAAAAAAAAAAAAAAAAAAAAAAAGAAAAAAGAAAAAAAAAGAAGACTGCTTGTCTTCCAAGAAGCCTCAGTTGTAAGAACCATTCGACTGAAGGAATGAAACCCACTGAGATTATCTGGGGTAATCTTCCTTACTTGAAGTAATCATATAATAATCTTCCTTACTTGAACTGACAATAAACTAATCACACGAATGCCTTCAGGGAATGTGCAGATTAGTGTTTGATCAGGTGCCTGGAGACCATAGCCCAAGTCAACACACAAACAGAATGGTCGGGGCACTGTCCCTGGTGTCCTCTTTGTCAGAGACCTTGGCTGAGGTGACTCGAGCCCACCGGGCCTCAGGCTCCTCAGGGCCCGGGTCAGGGTGTGGGGAGGACCCTGGATCCACACCAATGACCTGGATTTGAATCTCGCTGCCTTTGTGACATCAGACAAGTTACTGAACCTCACTAGGCCTCGGCTTTCTGACTGAAACAGAGATGAGAACTGTCCGTCTCCTGTGGTTACGCTGAGGCTGGGGGCAGGAATTCCTAGAGATCGCAGCTCTCAGACCCAGCCCTCCAGCAGGAGAGGGAGAGGGGTGCATTACTGGGCGCATCAGGGGGCAAGCGGGCGGCCTGCAGGAGAGACAGGTTAGACAGGACGGGGCTGCAGGCCCCAGAGGACGGAGCGGGCCCGCCAGGCGTGACGAGCTGTGATCTTCGGGGCCGTTTGCGGTGGGATTTGGTTTTCTCCTCCCCCTCACGCCCTGAGACAGCTTTCTTCTGGGTGCCTCCCGGCCTCCAAGCTGTCCAGATCCGACCGTGACCGAGGCCTGCCACGTCTCCCACAGCGGAGCCGGGAGCTGGCGGGGACGCGCCTCCAGGGGGCGCACTCGGGCTTCCCGAGCGGTCCTCGGCGGGCAGCTCGCCGCGCGGGCTCGGCGCGCTCTGGGCGTTCTTGGAAAATCCTAGGAAAACACTGCACTTCCTGCCACGGAATGGGTGGGGACCTCGAGTGTTTGCAATCCCGGGCATAACGGTGCCTGCGGCTCCATTTGCTCTGCCCCCCCGGGGGGGGCGTCGTCACGTGACTCTGCCCAGCTTCCTGGCTGGCCTGAGTTCCTCGCAGCCAGGCTCCAATCCCCGCCTCCCGCCTCGGGCCCTGGGTCCTGGATAAGGATCTTTCGATTTGATAGCACCTGGCTGGGCCCTTTTGCTGTAGCCCAGGGAGCTTCTCTGAAAGCGAATTTAGGAATATGCAGGCCCATGTTTGAGGCTTCTGCTGTTTAATACCTGGGGAATCAGCGACATAAATTAGGTCGCAGTGGTTGACAGTGCCCAGGAGGTCGGCAGAAAGGGGAGGTCAAAATTCAGGGGCTTTAATAAGAGGTCGCCCTTTTCTAGCTTCCCAATCACGTTTTCTGGACCAAGCGGACACTCTCCCAGGACGAGCACAGCACCAGGACTAAACTCACTGGCCCGTCCCCACACTGCTTGCCTCCCAGTGATCTCGTTAAGAACGCGCCCCCCCCCCCCGGCCCCAAACCCCTCTCCTTCCTATTTGGGGAGCCAGCTGGAGTGAAGGAGCTGGAGCTTCCGAAGGAAGCAGACCTGATAGCATCTTGCTGTTGACCCTGGATAAATTCTTCAGTTCTGTGAGCCGTAGTGCTTTCCTCCGGGAGATGAACATAATTACACCTTCCCGGAAGTGAGAAAGGTATGTAGGAAATGCCTGGCTCACAATTTGGCACGTACTGACCGGGCACCAAGTATCTGTTTGGCAAATTAATTAGCTAACTAGTCAGCTGATCAATGAATACCATAAACAGGTTGGATCTCACAGTCACAGACACAAACTTTTTTTTTTTTTTGGAGACAGGGTCTCACTTTGTAGTTCAGGCTGACCCTGAGCTCACTATGTAGCTCAGGCAAGCCTCAAACTCAGCAATCCTCCTGCCTCTGCCTCCCGAGTGCTGGGATGACAGGCATGAGCCACCACGCCTGGCACTGTGGTATATGGTATTGATTGCTGGTGGGCATGAGTCACCATGCCCAGCATTGTACGTGCTTACCGGGGATCGAACTCAGGACCATTGCGCTTGTGAGGCAGGCGCTGGAACCATGGAGCCAAATTTCTGGCCCACAGACACGAACTTTTGCAACAGGAAACACTTTAGACATCCCACCCGCAACTCTTCATGCGCATGTGCACATCCCTCCCCAAGGGCATATGTCATGGCAGATGATCAGGGATGGAGATCTGCTTGGTTCAAGCTCTTGCTCCAATGCTAACTAGATGTGTGATCCTGCATAAATGACTCAGCGTCTCTTGGCCTTAGTTTGCTCATCTGTAAAATAGGGATAATGCTTGGTAGGTTGCTGGAAAGAGTAACAAGAGCATGCCTGAGAAAACACTTAGGGCAGCACGTGGAAGAGCCCTGGTAGGTGTTATACCTTCAGGGATTGTGTCAGACAGTGTCTTGCTGAGGAAGTAGTGGTTTGAAACTTTGTATTCCAAATAAAACGTTATGTAGATGCCAAATCGTTCACTCACGTATTTGCCCAGCCAATAAATATTGAGTGTTTACTCTGGGCCAGGCTCCATTCCAGGTGTTGGAGAACAGACGGACCTCGAGTGTCTCTTCTTCAGAAGAGCTGACATGCTCCTGCAGGGAAGCAAAATACAAGAAGACACGAGCGAAAATAAATCACGCTCATGGTGATAAGGGCAAGACAGACGAGGACGGCAGGGGAAGGGGATCCCGGAGAGGCGCCAGGAGCTGTCTCCGGTAGAAGTCTGAGCAGAGTGCAGAAAGGAGAGGGTGAGCGAGTGGTGCAGACAGCCAGAGGGAAGAGCCAGGGTGACGGTCTGGGCGGGAAGGAGCTCAGCACGGCCAGAGGTCAACACAGCCGGCCTGACTGATGGAGCTGAGGCCGGGAGGGTGGAACATGAGCTCTGGAGGACGTGGAGGAAGATGAGGAGTGGTTGGATTTCATGGAAACATTTCAGAGCTGGGACTGACTTGCTAGAATTGATGCCTCCAAAGTTTGGGGCCTACTCAAGAGGAAGAAGGGAGTTACTGTTTCTTTTCTTCCTTCCTTTCCTTTTTTTTTTTTTTTTTTTCAGGTGGAGAAGACTGTAGACAACAAGTTGGGAGAATCCAAGGCTCCACGGGGGACACATTAAGCACGGTGCCCATTAGACGGGACAGCCAGTCACACAGGAATATTGATGCTGTGACGGAACGGTGGGTGGGTGGGGTGGGCGGGTCATCAACGAGTCGTACCATTTCTACCTCTGGAGTGTTCCTTGCCAAAAGATTCTTCTTTCCTGACCCTGTTGCCCCTTCCATTCTTTTCTAGGCACATCTTGCTCTCTGTGTCACTGCAACCTGCTTTTAGAAGGAGCTTTCTAAAACACAATCTTTTCTTCTCTTGTTCAGTTCATCCCAGGCTCTTCTTTGTAGCACTGAATCTCAAATTTATTTGGTCTCAGGTCATCTTTGCAGTCTTAATAGTCCTAGAGGACCCCAAAGAGCTCTTATGTATGTTGGTCATAGCTATCAAAGGTTACTGTGTTAGAAATGAAAGGGGAGAATATTTTGAAATTTTTATTTATTCAAAAATATGAATAACAGACCCATTACAAGTGGGTTTTTTTTTTCCCTAAAAAATACTTTACCCAAGGCTTTTGTGAGCAAAATACTTTGTGAGCAATAGGACATTGTCCTGTAATTTTGCAAATCCTTTTATTGACCTAAGTAGAACAAAGTTTGGCTTTCAGTTTTGCCTCTGTAATCCAGCTGTTGCAATGTATTGTTTTGGTTGAAGTATATAAAGGAAATCAGACCTGATACAAGTATACACTTGCAAAACTTAACAGCTTTTCAGATAATTATGAATAGTTTCTTTACTACCATACCCAAACCCAACAAGCAATAGTTTCTTAGAGATGAACAAGTTGCCTAGTGAAACATGGAATCAGTGTCAATGAACTTTTTTTTTAGCCTGTTACACTAAAGTCTATCTATTTCACATTTAAAGTGGATATTTCAACCATGCACAATTTTGCAACATCCCATGGGAGATGTCGGGTCACTACTTTATGCAGGTTCCCTATTGACACATTTCACAACATGGTTGAAGGTTGAAAAGTACCATTAGTGGTATCACTGATGTTACCGCTGATGACAAACCATGGGGTACGTTTCCCAAACCTTTCATTTTCGCTCAGAAGCTCAAAGTCTTTCACTGGCAGCAAAAACTGTCAGTTGTTTTTCCGGAAGTGGCAGGCTCGCCGCACTAGGATTCAAGAAAATACCTGTCAAATACTCAGATATGAACACCCACACTTTTGAGGGACAGTTATTCTTTCAAGGAAAAGTGGTGGCCCCCGAACGATGGCTGGTTCCCCCTGCAGCTCCCAACACTGCACCAGAGCGTTCCTGGGCCAAAACCAACATTCTCTGGTAGGAAACAGCAGCGTCTTGTGCACGCTTCCCATTCCATCGTACAGACTAGGAAGTGTGTCCTCAAGGATCAAAGGTCTTAATTAAATAATAACTTTACTGTTTCATCATGTATGTTCTTATATAAGGCTTCTCCCCACCCTCAGCTTCACTTTTCTGTCCTCATATCAAATGGTCAGCGAAGTAAATTTGTTCATATTTTCTAAAAGTGATTTTGACCTCTTGGGGTCCTTCAAAGAGTTTGGAGCCCACATTTTGAGACTTGCTGCCTTGTAGACTGAGGCCCAGTTTCGTGGTGTGGCCAGAGGGCTCTCTGTGACTGGCTCCCGCCAACTCCTGCAGGCCCTTCTCTCCCAGCATTCCATGCTTCAGCTGGAAGGCATGGGTGCACGCTGTGGAGAAAGAGCTCTGGCTCTGGGGCCCACACCAAGCTGCCGAGTGGCTAACCTTCTCAAGAACGAGGCATGAAGGGGCCTGCTCTCGTGGGCCAGACCCCAGGGCATTGACTCCAGCTGCTTATTCCACCCACAGCTCCTTTTCCAGTGAGTGAGCGCCTACTCAACTACCAAGGTCAAGCTCAAATATCACCTCCTCCATGAAGCCTTCCCATCTCCCACTATACTCCACATAGCACTTTCTACAGACTTCATTTTTTACATTAAATACACTGAATATATATTCCTATATTGACAGTTGCCCGCGGGGTGACATCAAGATGTAGTGCCTTAACGAGGTGATTGATTTACAAGGCTGGTGCATTTATGAATAGAGTGGGTGACATCTTGTTACTTTTCTCACATTGCTGAGACAAAATACCTAACATCAAAGTTAAAGGGATAAGGGCCGGGGATTGCGCTCAAGCGGCACCGCACTTCCTTAGAAGCACGAGGGCCCGAGTTCAATCCCTGGTACCGAAAGGGAGAAAAGTTTATTTCGGTTCACACTTTGTAGAATTTCAGTCCACAAGCAGCTGGATGCAAGGCAGATTGGCACAAGGCAGAGGGCCATCACAGAGGAGAACAGTTCATGACAACTACAAGGTAGCAAAAACAACGAGGGACCTTTGGGCATCTTTCTGCCCCTTTTGTCTTATCCAGACTACTTAGAACTTAATCCTAGTACCCTTGGACCTAGCACCGCTCCATGAATCAATTCCAGTGTCACACACTCTAGACCCAGCCTCCTCTGAAAAAGCCTCACCTGTAAAAGGCTTTGGGGGGACATCTAAACACAAGCCGTGACAGTGACCTTATAAAAGATGTGTGAACCAGGCACAGTGGCACATGTCTGTAATCCCAGCTACTAGGGAAGCTGAGGCGGGGGGATTGCAAGTGGAGTCCAGCCTGGCTAATTTAGCAAGACACTGTCTCAAAAATATATATATTTTTATGTATAAAAATATATATATTTTATCCATATATATATATATATTTTTGTCCTTACCCAGATTGCAAGCTGATATAGATATATATTTATATATATGATATATGTGTATATATATTTTGATATATATGATATATATTTTGATATATTGACATATATCAATATACATATATTTTATCCTTACCCAGATTGCAAGTTGATATATATATTTTTGATATATATTTATATATATGATATATGTGTATATATATTTTGATATATATCAATATATCAGTTTGATATATATCAATATATTTTGATATATATGTATATATATGTGTGTGTGTATATACACACACACACACACACACACACACACACACACACACATATATATATATATATATTATCCCAGAATGCGAGTTGAGGCTAGTCTGGATAATTTAGCAAGACACTACCTCAAAAAAAAATAAATATCCATATTTTGTATATATAAATATAAGTACATACATATGTATACACACACACACATGGTTAGGGATGTAGCTCAGTGGTAGAGCACTTACCCAGCTGTGCAATGGCTCAAGATCAATGCTTGATACTGAAAAAATAATGAATAAAATATGTACAGGATGTTGTCGGTCCCTTCCCTGTGTGGAGAGAGGGCAGCGGGCAACACCCAGGGCTCAGGGAACAGCTCTCGGCAGACACTGAGTCTGCAGACACCTTGATCTTGAGTTTCCAGGCCTCGGAGCAGTGAGACGCACAGTTCTATTATTTATAAGCTCCTAGGTAGAAGGTATTTCGTTTTAGCAGCAAACAGTCCAAAAAAGGTTCACTGTCCTCATCAGCATCTCAGCCATCCCAGCGCTGAGAACTAGATTTGATTTGTTAGCTCCGTTTGTTTAGAACATATCCTGAATGGACGTGAGCCTGTTTACAGTCTTTTTTTTTTTTTTTTTTTTGAGACAGGGTCTCGCTTTGTAGTTCAGGCTGGCCCTGAGCTCACTATGGTGCCCAGGCAAGCCTCGAACTCAGCAATCCTCCTGCCTCTGCCTCCTGAGTGCTGGGATGACAGGCGTGAGCCACCACGCCCGGCTATTTACAGTCTTTTTGAAACTTACGTTTGACTCTCTGTGGTGTGAACATCCGTACGTTTCCCTGCAGCCACGTGAGTGTGTCTAACACCCTAAGTGTCGCTGCAGGACGCGCCGACGTGGGATAGGAACCCTGAGCGGTGGAGGCCCTCTCTTCCCTTTCTAAGCCTGGTGACTTCTCAAACCCCAGACCGTTTGCCCTGAGGGTGCTGAGGGAGGGGCTGCGGGGCTGTACTGGGTCCCCTCAAATGTGTCCCGCCTTTTCTAAGTGATGTGCGTGAGGGCGGAGAGCGCACGGATCCCGCAGATTCCAGCAGGGCCCTTGATCCCAGGCGGCAGCTCCGGGAATGCATTAAACTGAGGAATTCCTGAGCTCTGCCGCGCACTCCCACGCCACATTTTAAAGAACAGATTGCATTTCAGAAGTTTAGGGGAGAGTTCAGGTTACCACGACAGATTGAACATATGTATCTAATTTTGCTCCCTCCTGCAACCCCGCTGGAACTTCTGGAAGAGGAATTTAAAGGAGAAACAGCAGGGGTGGAGGGAGAGAGAGAAAGAGAGCGAGGGGTAAGCCCACACTGTAGAGAAAAACAGGACGAGAAACCACAGCCTTGAGAAGAGGAGGCCCGTGGTGGCTGACTTGGCAGCCTGGGAAAGCCAAGTCCAAGGCCACCGTGGGAAGGCTGAGGACCAGTGTGATTTACAGGGGACCCTCAGCCAAAGACGGGGAAACTGGCAGCCTCGGGTTCCTCTGAAGGGGGGGGAGGGTGGCCCTAAAATAAGACCGGTGTGGGCGGGGGGGGGAGCTAGTTAGGAAGCACTTAGATTCTTAGAGTCCTCTCTCCCTCCTCACACACGCCCCCTCCCACTCCGGAAGAAATTTGGAAGGTTTTTTTTTTTCAGAGGGTAAAACAGGCTCTCTGGCTTGGGGGACACCAGGCCCAGCTGAGGACACAGGAGTTGCATAGAAAACGAGGGCAGAGGAACAAATGTGTCTCAAGGCCCACCAGCCCCAGCCCTCGGTCCTTAGCTTGTTTCCGGGAACTTGGGAAATCAAACCGCCTCCCTCCAAGGCCACTGGAAGAAGACTAGCTTAAAAGAAAGACTTAAAAATACTAGTTTACTGGGCTGAATTTAGCTCAGTGGTTCCGGCGCCTGCCTGGCAAGTGCAAGGTCCCTGGTTCGATCCCAAGTAACCACATACAGCGATACCGGGCGTGGTGACTCATGCCCACGGGCAATCAGTACCACACACCACAGTGCCGGGCATGGTGGTGGCTCACGGCTGTCATCCCAGCACTCAGGAGGCAGAGGCAGGAGGATTGCTGAGTCCGAGGCTTGCCTGGGCTACATAGTGAGCTGAGGGCCAGCCTGAACTACAAAGCGAGACACTGTCTCAACAAAACAAAACAAAACAAACCTAGTGTCCTGGGCTTCCAGCCAATGACTACCAGATTGCGCTGTGTGACACTCTGGGTGGACAGCCCCACACGTGCTCAGAGCTGCCCCTGAGCTGCTTGGCCGCTCCTGGAGAGCTAAGGGACCTCTTGCGTCTGAAGGAAATCTTGAGGTGGAAGAGAGAGGCCAAAATAAATAAGCCAAGAGCAACCTGGAAGAAATAGACACTGGAGGAAGTATTATGTTATGTTGCTTGCTTGCTTTTTTTTTTCTTTCTTCCTTTCTCTCTTCCTTCCTTTCTCTCTCTCTCTCTCTCTCTCTCTCTCTCTCTCTCTCTCTCTCTCTCTAAGCATTTTATCCTTGAGGAAACATCTTGGGAAGCAGAATAAAAAGACTGAAAATAGGAAAGAAGCTGGGCGTGGTGGCACATGCCTGTAACCTCAGTGCTCAGGAGGCAATGGCACTAGGCTCACTCTGCGTGTTCGACGCCAGCTGGGGCTATATAGTGAGTTCCAAAGCCCAAAGCTGTCTCAAAACAAAACAAAAGAAAGAAGGAAGGAAAACATGGAAATCTAGTCCAGGAGATCAAACACCAGAATAAGATTCAGGGCTTCTAGAAAAGGAGAGCAGAGAGACTGAGGAGAAGGTCATTAATAAAGTCAAGGACTTCTGCAGAACGCAAGTTTGCACACTGAAGGAGTCCAGCAAGCACCGAACGAGATGGAAGAAAATAGGCCTGCATTAAGACACAACTCTGTGAGATACCAGAACAGTGAGGGGAGGAGATTCTATATGCTTCCAGATAGGAAGAAAACAGAATCAGAAAAGCTAAGGCTGGGCATGGTGGTTCAGGCCTGTCATCCCAGCACTAGGGAGGCTGAGGCAGGAGGATTACCATGAGTTTGAGACCAGCCTGGGTTACATGGTGAGTTCAGAGCTAGGTTGCATTACGAAGCAAAAAGACAAAAAGACAAAAAAACAAAAAGAACCAGAAAAGCTTCAGACTTCTCATAACACTGAGAGCCAGGTGACCTTCAAATGTCTGGACTAATTTCTTTAAGAATAGGAAGTATTTACTGAGAGAAAGATAGCTTCTGTTACAGGCAGAAGGGGCCCAGAAAGTGACTTCTCATCCTGAATCCTCTTCTCACCGCAGCCATCAACCAAATATGAACATTTGAAAGTATTTGATAAAAGACTCATAAGGCCCTAAAGTTCTCTCCTACGCAGTCTTCTCAGCAAGCTCCTGGAGAAGCTCCACTGGGCGATCTCCGACCTGAAGAGTGACAGTCGTGTCCCAGGCTGCCCAGGAGAGGGACAAGCAGTTCGACCAGTTCCGAGTGCGCTGTGTAACTAAGCACATAGCCTTACAAGGTTCGGTTGCTACCCAGGACCTTGGCTCAAAGAATGTGCAGGTAGGCAAATAATGGAGCGAAAACTGCCAGCTGCCCTCTCTTCCACCCTCTCTCCTCTCCCCTGAGCCCCTTCTGCTCCCTTTACCTTGCTGTCTCCTAGTAACTATCTTGATTACTTTTCTCATTGCTGGGATAAAATTCCAAACACCCACAAGTTAAAGGAGAAAAGGTTTATTTTAGCTCTGAGTTTGTAGGGGATTCATTCTGTCTTCAGCTGGTTCCAAAGCAGAGCATGGCGGAGGAGAAAAGATTCATGGTGTGGCAGGTAGGGGGCAGCAAGCCTTCCTTCTTCAGTCCCTTTTTCTCTACGTGGTACAAGCCCGTGTGTTGGTGCTCCCCACACCAGGGTGAGTCTTCCCTCTTCAGGAAATCCACCATGAACACCCAGAACTGCGCTAACCCAATCAGTGGGCTAACTCAGTATCACACACCCATGACCCAGTCACCTCCCCAAAGCCCCTTTGTGAGTGAATTTGGCTTTAGGGGAATATCTAGATACAAATCATAATCATACTTCTTCGCTTCTTACCTTGTAGACCTAGTGAGGATCTCAACAGTCTGAGTTCAGACATTTTGTGCTCCTAAACATGACTTAAAACTAAAGAGCTCTTAAAAAAAAAAAAAAGAACTAAAGAACTCTGTGTGGGTTGCCTCTATGACATTTGCCATGTTTTTTTTTTATATATTTGCCATATTTGAAAACAAAAACTGAGACACGTTCAAAACACAAGAATTGCAAGCACGCGCTCTAGAAGCTGTCAAACTCATGCGCCCTCTGGCAATTGCCACCGTACCCTCAAGAGAGAGATTGAAAAAGGTAAATAATGTGTAGCATTATTATAAAATATTTGTGCATTAGGACCCCACGGAGGAGACAGGGATTGCTGAGGGTACTTAGACAATGCTGGAGATCTGTTTAGAGCAATAGTTGATATGTAGTGGAAACCTCAGCCCACGTGTAGTGTCTGCTGCACAGAAAGCCCTCTGCTAGGAGCCATGGACTCAGTAGGAAAGATCCACTTCCTTCTTAACTCACCTCCCCTGGACGTCATCTGGGACTCTGGTAGTAGAATGCGGTCTTCCTTCTGTTCCTATATTTTCCATATCTGGAGATTCACCCTATTCTGAGTTAAAATATTGGACAAAAATTATAACCATAGTAAACGTGTATATTTTCTTGTCAGTTTTCCTTAGTATGGATGAGCCACCCTATACACATTGTTTACATTTCATTAGGTGTTATAAATGCTTAGGGATGCCTTTAAATGTATGGGAGGATATAAATTGGCTATATGCAAATAATGTGTCATTTTGTATCAGAGATTTAAGCTTCCAAGGATTTTGGGGGAGTGCTGGAACCATGGATACTAAGGGATGATTATATTCTTTTTCAAATAAATTCTCCTTTTCTAGAGAAATCCTTTCAGGGTAGCAGCCTTGTTGTTAGGATAAAAAGAGCCTATAACCAGCCCTCACTGTTAACCAGTCTGGAGGCTTCATGACATAATCAGGTAATTCTTACAAAGATCAGTCACTGCCTTAAAAATGGTGAAAGTGTAGTACATACACCTCCCTTTCCGCAGAGCCAAAGGTGACAAGCTAAGGAAGAGACCATCTAAGAATCCTACATCCTTGGGTGGGTCATGTTCTTAATGTCTTCCTCTGTTAATCAGGGGTGCATCACTAGAGGCGAGTCCTTAGGTGACCCTGAGTACTAGCAGTGTTAATATTCTATGGCTCTATGAATGCCAACATTTCTGGATTCTAAGTATGAAGGAGTTATTTATCTGATTAGTACATAAATCTACATGAGCCACATGCAGGAAGTAACCCATTTAGTGACATTTGATCTCATGACTAAAAGAGTCAGGGCCACTCAAGTCCTTTGAATGCACACTGAAATCCATTACTGAAATCCGGGCTGGAGATTTAGCTCAGTGGTTCCAGCGCCTGCCTCGCAAGCACAAGGGCCTGAGTTCAATCCCGGTAACCACATACAATGCTGGGCGTGGAGACTCACCCCATCAGCAATCAATACCACATACCACAGTGCCGGGCGTGGTGGCTCACGCCTGTCATCCCAGCACTCAGGAGGCAGAGGCAGGAGGATTGCTGAGTTCGAGGCTTGCCTGGGCTCCATAGTGAGCTCAGGGCCAGCCTGAACTACAAAGTGAGACCCTTTCTCAAAAAAGAAAAAAAAACAATACCACCATAGAAAACAAAGGCCCTGCTCCATTTCTTTGAGAATCCAACATTAACGAAGGCAAATGATGATCTAAGTCTTGGATGGACCCTGCTGAGAACAGCTACTCTGATTCATTCCCTGTATGCTTATTTATTTATTTACTCATTCATTCACTCAACTGAAGTCATTCAGCAGGTCTTTTTTGTCATTGGGTGAGATACTGAGGTTGGAGGAGAAGCCGGAGAAAGGTGATGAGGTCACTGGGCGTGTGTCCTCAGAAGGGAGGAAGGCGAGTCTCCCAGTGAAATCACTCTCAAGAGAGTGCTGGGTGGAAGGGTGAGATGGCCCCTCCCCTCCTCTGGCTTCCTGCTTCCCATGTAATCTGTTCTGCAAGCATTCCTCCATTGTCATGCCATTTACCAGAGCCTGAACAGATGAAACTGCCTAGTCTTGGACTTTCAGCTCCCAAGACTAGAAGCTAAATTAACCTCTTTCCTTTTCTTTTTTGTTCGAGGGATCAAACTCAGGACCTTGTGCTTGCCAGACAGGTGTGTTGCCACTGAGCTACATCCCTGGCCCAACCTCTTCTCTTTATAAAGTTTCTAAGCTCACGTATTTTGTCATAAAAGTAGAAAACAGTCTAACACAAGGGTTTACTTAAATTTTAAAAGTCGTTAATTTCCAGTATTTAAATAACCGCAGGTTTCATACAAAAATCCAAACACAGCAATCTAGGAAAATTGGTTTGCTGTTTCCACCTTGCTAGGTCCATGTATCTTTCCTGCCCAGCCCTTGAAGGTATTTGAGTTGGCTGCTGTTTTACACTTTTTTTCATCACTGAGACTCACCACCTAACAGCAACAGATCAAAGGAGGAGGGGTTTATTTGGGCTCAGAGTCCATTGTTGGCTGCTCCAACGCAGAAGCACATAGTAGAATGGACTGGTGGAGGAAAGCTTCTCACATCATGGTGGAAGCAAGCAGGAAGTCAAGAGAGGAGCCAAGGAAGGCGATATACCCTTCTAGGCACAGCCCCAGTGACCTGCCTCTTCTGTCCTAACACACATCTAGCAATAAACTCACCTGTAGAGTAATCCAGTGGCACTCTGGTGATCCAATCATCTCCCCCACACCCTACCTACAATCACTTGAGGCTTTAGGGAGACATCTAGATACAACATTCTCCTCCAGTGTTGAAAGACTCACACTCAGCTCTTTATGCAAAATATATTTTGTTCATCTCTAAGAGTTGCCTAACAGTTGCTGAAAATTCCAAGTCCATGGTTTCCTCTGAGAGTTAAGCCAAACTCTTATCTGGTAACCCCAGTAAAGAAGCCAGCCATAGTGGTGCATGTCTATAATCCCAGCACACAGGAGGCTGAGGCGGGAGGATCGCTGTGAGTTCAAAGCCAGCCTAGACTACATAGTAAGACCTTGTCTTTAAAAAAAAAAAGGGGGGCGGTGCCGAGATTTAGCTCAGTGGTTCTGGCACCTGCTTAGTAAGCACAATGTCCCTGGTTCAATCTGGTAATCATGTACAACAATACCAAGTGTAGTGACTCATGAGCACCAGCAATCAGCACCACATACCACAGTGCTGGGTGTGGTGGCTCACACTTGTAATCCCAGCACTCAGGAGGCAGAGACAGGAGGATTGTTGAGTCTGAGGTTTGCCTGAGCTACATAGTGAGCTCAGGGCCAACCTGAACTACAAAGCAAGAATCCTGTCTCAAAAAAAAAAAAAAAAAAAAAAAAAAAAAAAAAAAAAAAAAAAAAA
>PVIC010026287.1:0-24648 GCA_004025085.1 Thryonomys swinderianus | reverse complement strand
AGGGTCTCGCTTTGTAGTTCAGGCTGGCCCTGAGCTCACTATGTAGCCCAGGCAAGCCTCCAACTCAGCAATCCTTCTGTCTCTACCTCCCGAGTGCTGGGATTACAGGCGTGAGCCACCACGCCCGGCACTGTGGTATGTGGTATTGATTGCTGGTGGGCGTGAGCCACCATGCCCAGCATTGTATGCGGCTACCAGGGATTGAACTCTGGGCTTTATGCTTGCAAGGCAGGCACTGGAACCACTGAGGTAAATCTCCGGCCCTATCTTGTCTTTTTATTTGTTCAATTTTAAAATTTATAAAAATACAGGTTTGGATTTAGGTGATCTTCCCTTATCATAGTTGCCTTCTGGAAGTAAATATTCTGGAGGATGATTATATCCTCCACACCTCATCTTGCATTCACATTTTCTCATTGTCATATAGTCAGTTCAAAATGTCAGGCATAAAAGTAGATATACCAGATGACTAAAAGCTAAGGTTATAATGATACATACATACCTGTGTTTATAGCAGCACAGTTCATACTAGCTAAATCTTAGAAGTAACTTCTATGCCCATCAGCAGAAGAATAAATAAAGAGAATATGGTATTTATACACATTGTGCTTCTCTGCTATATAAAAAGATAAATTTAACTTATTTTAGCAAATGGGTGTACCTTAAGTCATGACGTTAAGTGAGATAAATCACACACAAGCTTAAAAATCACATTGTTCCTCTTATATGAGAAACCCAAAGTAAAGATAAAGAACAAAATAGAAGGCAGATAATAGGAAGTAGGGAGATAAATCTTTCTCAAAGGAGAAAGGCATTAAGAGTCAGAGGAGGGAGGAGGGAGAGAAGGGATAGGTGATGAAAAAAAGAGTTGAGATGTGTTATATACATGTACCAACTTCACACAAGCATATGAACATTATGTAGTACAAACATATACCAAAAATAGCAATGGACTGATTAAAAAAAAATTTTTTTTTTTGAGAGTCTCACTATGTAGTTCCAGCTGGCATTGGACTCACTATGTGGCCCACTCTGGCCTCGAAATTGTGGCAGTCTTTCTGCCTTGGCCTCGCAAGTGCTGAGATTACAGGCATGTACCACCATACCCAATTCAATAAAATGTTTTTTTAAAACACAAGTTGTTTTCTTCACTCTCCCAGTGGGTGCTTAGGAAAAAAAAAAAAAAAAAAAAAGAAAAAGCTGATATATAGGGCTGGAGCAGGGAAAATTCAAGACAAAGCAGAAACATTGTGCAGTAAAAGAAAGCAAGGAAATACTTAAAAACAAATGTATGGGGATATATCAAAGGGTTAGATACTGACTAGAAAGAGTGGTTCATGCTAGAATAATCTTAGTGACAATAAATAATGATGTTATAAGTCAAAGAATATAAAGTAAATATACAGGCGTCCATACTGATAGAAAGAAACCTATTGTTATGGCAATAGGAATTGAAAAATACTTGAGAGACTCAGAACTTGGGTAAAGAAAACAAGTTTATTCTCTAGCAGAGGTCAGCCATGAGGAAAATGAGTCCTGCTCAGCTTGACTGACCCCTATTGCAGTTTTCCAACAGTTTTAAAGAAACAGGGAGGGTAACATCTTGATTTATAATCACAGACTTTATACAGATCTGTATGTCAACTAGCAGGACCTTATCAGGGTCCAGCCAGTTTTTGTTGTTGTAAGTAGTTACTTTTTAGGAAAGTAGTAAATCTAGTGAGCAGGGGAAGGAGGCTGGAAAGAAGACCAGAAGGTTACCATTTATTAAACACAGGTATGCTAGGAGTCAACAGGAAGGAATCTTCTAGGAGAGGGTTGATTAGCAATTAAAGGAACCAAGCTCCACAAGGTAAACAAATGGCTAGCTAAAACTTGGACTACTATCATTTACAACTTTATTTCTGTGACATATTGGGAGGCAGGCTGGCACCAACTCAGGTCCCAACTAATGCAGTTAGGTTTTCCAGGGCATTCCTGTAGTCAGGTTTCCTGTGACACTATGATGAATAATAATACATCCAAGAGCTAAATCTCCCTTACAGAGACTATTCCCTCAAAGAGGTGACATCTTTTTTTCTATTTTTTTTTTGGCGATATTGGGAATCAAAGATGACATTTTTAATTGTGTTTCCCAACCCTACTCCACCTTCTGAGAGTAGAGTGGATTTAGTGTCACCCTTCCAAAGAGCAGAATGGGAAAATTGGAATTATATAGTATAGAAATCTGGCAAATATTACCTTAACCAAGATAAAGTTTATATCAGCAGGATATTATGTTGATAACATTTATCCCAATATGATGTTTTACATTTATTACCTATAATTAAGTTACCTATGATTAATAATGAAGTTATTTGAAAGTTCCCTGTGGTGATTCTGATTGCCTAAGAAATGTTATCTTTCTCTCTCTCTCTTACACACACACACACACACACACACACACACATTATGCTTTTTTTGATGTTCTGAACTCACCCTGTCAATGTGCCCTTTGTCTTGATAGAGGCATTCAACTTATGGCAGCCTTCGGCCAGCCAGCAAAGGCATGACTCAGCGCTTGGATATCCCAGACCTTCCCCTCGCTGGTGAGTTCCCATAAACACACATGAATTACTTTTCTCCTATTTTTTTGTGAGGTTGACTTTATATGAAACTGAACTTAGAAAAACAATCAGTGGCATTTATTCCAACTGATTTCAAGGCTTAAGTGTGTATATGTGAACTTTAGATTCAGTTGTGTAGCTCTAAAGAAAAAATTTCTTATTAGCTGCTCTTCTTGATGTGCCGAGATGAGAAATGCCAAACTTGTTTTCTTGTAGTAAACTGCATATAAAGAGAATGTCAGATCTTTTAAAAACTAACTTAAGAAAAACATGATTTTGAATGTATCTATTGCTTCTACAATTCTTAAAATATATGTCTTAAGATAGCACTGTCTTTAGATGTAGTTCTGTTACTGTTATACTATATTTTTTAAAAATTCAAATACATAACAAAGTGGGGTTAGAGTCAGTAGTCTTCATAGAAGTCATTTTCATTCATGCTGTGGCTCCTGTGCTGATGACTGATGGGAATAGCTTTGCAAAAGGGGACAAAAAAGGTAGGATCACTTGGGTTTGGCTCTTGGCACTGCCACTGACAGTCTTACCTTGACTTTGTTGTGCTCCGGTTTCCTAATCTCCAAAACAGAAATTTTTGCTTCATAGGAGGAATTTAGAGCACTTAACACTCAACCTGGCATTTGGTGGGTTTCAGAAGTATTTGCTAGTTCACACTCCCAGAGCAAAAAGAATAGTAGTACTTGCAGCTGCCCTAAAACAGTGTTGGTTAAGGTTATCCACAGTACACATTCTGTAGAGAGACTGCAGAACACACTAAAGTGAGTTATGTGCTTTTTTTTCCTAGCTCATGTAAAAGTTACACTCTGCTGTATTTGGTTACATGTACAATAGCTTTGTTTCAAAAATATCTACATATACAACTGATTAAAGTACTTTATTGCTAAAACATGGTAACAATCATGTCTTTAGCAAAGTTACAATCTTTGTGTCATGGTAGAGAGTCTTGCCTCCCTGTTGATGGCTGCTGACTGATGAGGTGGTAGTTGCTGAAGACTGGCATGGCTTTGGCAGTTTCTTTAAACAGTAGAATTTGCCACATTGGTTGACTCTTACATGAAAAATTTCTCTTTAGTGTGTGATGCTATTTAACATTTGAATACAATTGGAGCCAATCTTCCAAATGATATTCTTTATCAAGTGAAGGGTATGCACTATTTTAAATCCTGGTCATAATGTAAACATTGCTTACAGCGTTTTCCCCAGGAGTAAATTCCGTCTCCAGAAATCATTCTCTTTGCTTGTCCTTAGGAAATAACCCTCATCTGTTAAAGTTTTTGTCATGAGACAGCAGCAGTTGAATCACATCTTCTGGCTCCTCCTCTATTTCTCTTATTATTCCTACCACATCCACAGTTAACTTCCTCTACTAAAATCTTAAATTTCTCTGTCATCTACAAGGGCTGGAATCAACTTCCAAACTCCCACTAATATTGATATTTTTATCTCCATCTGTGAGTATTGAATATTCTTAGTATCTTCAAGAATAGTGTATCTCCCTCAGAAGGTTTTCAGTTTACTATGTTTACATCTATCAGAGGACTGATGACCTGCGATAGCAGTAACCATACAAAATATATTTCATAAATAATGAGACTTGAAAGTCAGAATTACTCCTTGATCCATAGGATAGGTGTTGTTGGCAGGGCAGAAAAACAACACTTATTTTACTTTCTTCATGAAAGTGCTTAAGTGACCATGTGCCTTGTCAATGGGCAGTAATCTTTTGAAAGACCCCCCCCCTTTTTTTTTTTGCTAAGTAGTAGGTCTCAACAGTGGGTTTAAAATATTCAGTAAACCATGTTGCAAACAGATGTGTGTCATCCAGGCTTTGCTGTTCCAATTATAGATACAGAGTGGATTTACTACCATTCTTAAGAGCCTCAGGATTGTCAGGATGGTAAATGAGCATAGTGCTTGCTATGTGAGCTTTTTTCAATTGTGGTAAAAGCTACATAATGTGGAATTTATCACCTTACCTTTTCTCAGTGTGCTAGTAGGTAAGCTTTGGATCATAGTATTTGTGAACTGTCTCATTAGTTTCAAAGTTATGTCTAAAGAAACCATTATTTTTATCGACCAGATAAATATTACAGTTGAGAACACAACTTATTGTGAACTAACTGGCTCATTGATATTCCTCCTTTTCCTAACCCCCACCAGGCACCTGTCTAGTAGGATGAGTCTATGTACTGTAATAAAGGAGGGATTACACAGTGAAAATTATTTGCTTCCAACCATTTCCAGCAATTGCTTGTCAACATTGAGGTCATCAGAAGCTGCAGGAACAAGAATTAATGTGCTGTTTTTGTTGTTCTCTTTAGTGATGTAAACAGTGTTTTTCTCTGCTGTTTAGAACTAATTGGCCTCACTCCCAATTTCACTGCCCATAATTGGTGGCTATGAGCTATAGAAGAATTGTTTTCTTTGGTGACTATTTATGAGTCCATAGGAGGTCACAATGGACTTCCCCTGGTTACTGACCTGTCATAAAGTTTTGATCATTTATTTCTCTAAGTTACAGTCTCTTCTATCAGTTTAAACTAGACAATTGTGAAAATTTTCTCTTTTCCTCTACTTTTATAGTTCTTTAAGAAATAGCTGGAAGCCAGGCATGGTAGAACGTGCCTGTAATCCCAGTACTCTGAGAATCCGAGGAATGAGAATTGTAAATTTGGGGCAATTTAGTAATTTAGCAAAACCCTCTCTCAAAATAAAAAATTTGAAAAGGCTTGGGATGTAGCTCAGTGTAAAGGCCCCGGGTTTAATCCCCAGTATGTAAGGGGTGGACACCTGGAGGATTTAGCCCATTTCATTGTCTGCTTGACTCTGACTGTAACAATAATAAACACTTTAAATAATTGTTTTAGCATACATTTTTACCAAGTCAGTATCTGTTACTGTAACTTTTTGTCTTGTAAAATAGTTGCCATTCTTTTTTCCCAGTGTTTTGTCTGCTGCTGCCTGTGACCTGATAATCATGAGGCATTTTCTTGCCAGTTCTATGCTCTTTCTGTTTTTTGTCCATTGATTAAAATAAAATTTTGATTTTTTTTTTTTTTGAGACAGGGTCTCACTTTGTAGTCCAGGCTGGCCCTGAGCTCACTATGTAGCCCAGGCAAGCCTCAAACTCAGTAATCCTCCTGTCTCTGCCTCCCAAGTGCTGGGATTGCAGGCGTGAGCTACCATGCCTGGCACTGTGGTATGTGGTATTGATTGCTGGTGGGCGTGAGTCACCACGCCCAGCATTCTATGTGGTTACTGGGGATCGAACTCAGGACCTTGCACTTGCAAGGCAGGTGCTGGAACCGCTGAGCTAAATCTCTGGCCCTTAAAATAAAATTTTGAACATGGCCAGGTTCATGGGCCTTTGAACTGACTTGACCTAATGCTCCAATAAAGCCACCTTGAAATTCATAATTTTGTACTAGATATTGATTTAGCATTAGGTCTAGTAAATTATATACAGTAATTGGTCCTGCCTAAAGAATCTTTAGAAAATGCCATGCCCCTATTTTTCTTACTAATTCCAGGAAAGTACACACACACATATGCTCACATAAATACATACATGTCGTCTGTACTAGGAAATAAAATGAATATGATATTATACCTAAGAATATAGTATTATGATCAGTCAGAGTTCTCTTCAGGAATAGGTAACTCTGTCTTTGCTACAGATCTTCTGAAGGGGAGGACAGAGGACCTGAAGCCAGACCCTTACCTCCGGAAGAGTCCTTCACTGGAGTCACTGAGCAGACCGCCTTCCCTGGGCTTCGGGAGCACCCGACTACTGAGTGCCTCCACTGGGGGGTTGAAACCACCAAGCAAACTCAGGTACCATCATATCCTCTACCCCCACCCCATACCAGGGATTGAATTTGGGACCTTAACACTTGCAAGGCAGGTGAAGCGCCACTGAGCTACATCCCAGTCTCGGGTGTCATGTTTTAAACAATGAGAAATCAAAAAAATATTGTGTTGATAACCTTTTGCTTTTACTTCTGTTTTTCTTCCTAAGTCAGTTTATTTCTACATATACTTCTTGAATGAAGACAAGATATAATACTAGCCAGACACAGTGGCGCAAATTTGTAATCCTAGCTACTGAAAAAAAAGATTGCAGGTTCAAGGCCAGTCTGGTCAACTTAGCAAGACCTAGTCTCAGAAAAGAATATAGCTATATCTCACAAAAGAAAACAGTACTTCTGTAGCTGGGTATGTAGCTAGCTCAGTGATAGTGTCCTTGGGTTTGATCCTTAGGACTGGGGGGAAAACTCAGTATTGTTTTCATAGTATTGTGTGAAATGAAATGAAGGATGGCTTTACTTATATGCGTACGAAGTACTTGGGGTTGTTAGATGTTTCAAGAATTCTGAAGAGAAGTGTCATTTAGGAATTCAGAAGAGAAGTAGCATTTCTGCCCAGGGTTGTAAAGGTGCCATCATGAGCAGGTTATGGAACTAGACCGTGGGCTTCCTGGGGGCTAAGACACCATCAAAGCATACAGTAGGCCCTTGGTGAATGCTGGTTGGGTTAAGTGGATGGATGACAAGGCTGTTAGAACTAGAAAAGTAGCCTGGGAGCCTGTTGTAAAGACTCTGAAGAAGGTTGGACTTATTTTGATAAAGCAGTGGGAACTGCTAAGTCTGTGGGATTTTGTTTTTGTTTTTGAGTAGTTTTTGAGCAGTTAAGATCAGACCTACTCTTTAAAAGGGATTAATCAGAACACAGTGGCATATGAAGAGGATTAGAAAGTGATTTTGAGATCAGTATTTAAGGGACTTTAGCATAGATGTGAAGGTGCAGTGGAGAGGGAGAAAATTGTGAAGTGGGCCCGAATCTGGCTTTGCTCTCACATGTTTGCTACCTCCTCCTTTTCGTTATGCTTGGTCTTGCGGCCTCAGCAAACTTCTTTCCTCTCACGTGTCTTCCCTGCTTCTCTATGTCAAATGGCCTTCTGAGCCACTGTGTACACCCTACTTGCAGACTTCTCACAAACCTCTTGTGACTCTGTCATCTACACTCCTCATCCTGGTCTTCGGCTGTGCCACAAATTGGCACCGCCCACACACTCCTCCCAGGATGAACCTATCTTTTACTCTCTCCAAGCCTATCTAACTCTCTGCCTTTGCAACAGAATATAAGCATTTCTGATTGCAGGTATTTGTTTATAAAGTTCCAGCTTGAATTCCCTTCCTTTTGTCCTTTCACACTTATAAACACTGCTTCTCCTTCAAGGTCAAACCTCCATGAAGCTCATACTGACCACCATGGCAGCACCAACATTCCCTTCTCTGACTTCGGCATCTTATATTCGTTTGTTTAATTCCTATGCTCCTGCTCAGTGGTTCTGGCGCCTGCCTCCTATGCTGCTGTGTAGTGTGACTGACGTGCATATTATATGCGCTTGTCCCAAGAAGGGCTATAATTCAGTGGATAATAAGTATTTTGTCTTACATTTTGTTATCTTTCATCCACCCTTGTCTGTACTACACACATAGCATTTATTCACTATTTATGAATGGGTAGATAAATATACAAAACTGGCTACTTACAAATAAGAACTTTATAATAAATACTATAATTATCACCATGAGTCTTATAAAATAGTTTATGAAAGTCTGAGTAAGTTCAGATCTTGGATTTTTGGGTGTAACCTACATTTGGACCCAAATAGATGAAGTCATGTATTTCAGAGGTTGACTATAAAGCCCATGGTATTGTATACCTTGTTTATTTGCCGGACATTTCCATAATTAAAGCAGGTATTAAGGACCAAAGTCTACTCTTCTCATTTTGGCACCAGAAATGCCTATAAAAGCTTTCATATATATTAATATGCTATTTATATCTTTCATCATAAAAAGTTGTTATTGAAATTAATTTATTTCAGTTCTGCATGTCATTGAGATTAACCCAAAACCTTGTTCAAAAGAAAGCCACACATGCACACAAAGATGGTCCTGGCCTACATTATTCAGTGTGAAGTAGAGAAGATAATACTTTGAAGAAAAATATTTGGTGAATGCCTCTTTTATTCATGCAGAAAAATCTCCCGTTTCAGTCCTCTCTAATTTGTCAGGTATAAGTACCTCAGTTCTCAGGGATGACATAAGGCCAGGTATGGTCACCAAGAGTTTATAGTTAACAGTGACTGACCAAAGAAACTCATAAAAAGTGACTTTACAGATCTGCCAAGTAAAAAAAAAAGTCATCAAATTGTACAAGGAGAAATTAAATTTGAATATTGAACTGTTTTTCTTAAAATCCTTCTGCTTAGTTCATATTAGTAAAGTCTAGAATCATCTAATTCCTCTTTCTAAAATCATGTAGAATATTTTGTTAAATACTAGGTGGACAGTTTAAGGAAGTTTAAACTTTTTATATAGTTTGTTAATTTTAGTGTGTTAAAAATTGACAGTAAAGTAACAAAAAAAGTATATAATATCTATTTTCATCCAGAAGTACAAAAGCCAGACACAATATGTGCAACTCAAAGAACAGGCCCCTCAACTGAAGAGTAAATACGCTTTTCATAGAAGGGAGGGCAGTGAAGATGTAAGCTGTTTTAGAGGAATAATATATTATTTTTCAAGCAGATAAATGAGACCTGGAGAACAAACAGTGATTTGGGATAGAGAGCCTCTGAGTCTAGACATGGTGTTTGACCTCAGTCTTCCTTCCTGTGTTGCTAGACTTTTCTAGCCAAAAAAATTAAGAGTCAGAAGAATGAAGCGGGTGTGTTCCTTTCTTGGTAAATCTGGTCAGATAAAAAAGATGCTTTAACAGAGAGCCTGCCCCTATACTGAGAGAGGGAGAAACAAGGACTAGTCAGAGGGTCCTAATGTTCTTCAGCTTCCTGTAATTGTAACAGATATATGAGAAGATCAATTTACAAAGAGAGGTTTATTTGGGTTCACAGTTTTTGAGATTCCAGTCTATAGTCAGTTGACCCTGTAGCTTTGGGCCTATGACAAGGCAATACATCAGGGCCAGAGGAAAATAGTTCTGATTTGGGGGCTGGAGATTTAGTGGAGTGGTTCCAGCACCTGCCTGGCAGGTACAAGGTCCTGAGTTTGATCCCTGTTAACCACATATAACAATACTGGGCGTGGTGACCCTGCCCCTCCCAAAAAATATATATATATTTTTTTGAGACCCCCTGTCCCATATATATATTTTTTTTTACTTTTTTTTTTTTTTATATAGGGTCTCGCTTTGTAGTTCAGGCATCCCTGAACTCATTATGTAGCCCAGGCAAGCCTTGAATTCATAGCAATCCTCCTGCCTCTGCCTCCCAAGTGCTGGGATTACAGGTGGATTATAGGTGTGAGCCACTGCACCTGGCATTGTGCTATGTGGTACAGATTGCTGGTGGGTGTGAGGCACCATGCCTGGTATTGTTGTATGTGGTTACTGAGATCAAATTTAGGACCTTATGCTAAACAAATAAACTGAACAAATAAAAGGCTAGCTGGCTGGATTTTAAAATAAAACTCCCTAAACTGTGTGCAGAAGCACAATTTAGGTTTTCTTTTACCATATGAGATAATGTAATTATTATTAATGTCTAATTCAGTTGTCTTATTAGAGTCTCTCTGAATAAAGCTAGGCTTTTGCTTTTGGTAAGCTGGATATTTATATCTTTTTGTTTGTTTGTTTGTTTGTTTTATTTTTTTATTTATTTATTTTTTTTGGAGACAGGGTCTTGCTTTGTAGTTCAGGCTGGCCCTGAGCTCACTATGGTGCCCAGGCAAGCCTCCGCAAACTCAGCAATCCTCCTGTCTCTGCCTCCCGAGTGCTGGGATTACAGGCGTGAGCCACCACGCCCAGCATTATATGTGGTAACCGGGGATCGAACTCAGGTCCTTATGCTTGCGAGGCAGGCGCCGGAATCACTGAGCTAACCCTCCGGCCCTGTTTGTTTTATTTTTGAGACAGGGTCTCGCTTTGTAGTTCAGGCTGGCTCTGAGCTCACTATGTAGCCCAGGCAAGCCTCAAACTCAGCAATCCTCCTGCCTCTGCCTCCCGAGTCTGGGATTACAGGCGTGAGCCACCACGCCTGGCACTGTGGTATGTGGTATTGATGGCTGGTGGGCATGAGTCTCTACGCCCAACATTGTATGTGGTTACTGGGGATCAAACTCAGGACCTTGTGCTTGTGAGGCAGGCACTGGAACCACTGAGCTAAATCTCCAGCCCATGGATATTTATATCTTATATTTTTGAGAGTTCCAGTATTTTCTTCTTACTATGTATTCTTCCTTCTAACCAGTGTGGAAAGAAGAGACCCTCTGGCAGCCTTAGCCCGGGAATATGGCGGCTCCAAACGCAATGCACTACTGAAATGGTGCCAGAAGAAGACAGAAGGTTATGCGGTAAGGGAGGGGGCACCACAGGGCTAGATGGTTGTGGTCCTGGGACAGGACATGTGCATGTGCTTGGTGGTCCAGTTCATGTGTAATTGTTATCTTCTACTCCTGGAAGGGCTGCCAGGGAGGGTTTTGTGTTTGTGCACTGCACATAGGCCCCAGGTGAGAAGACAAATGGGACTAATGGTAGTTTATCTACAGCCCACAAGCCATATCCCAAAATGCAGAGCAGTATCCCCTATTGGAAGGAATCCTTTCTTCTTTGCTTAGAGGAGGCATAAGATGTCCAAGCAGTAACCCCAGTAGACTGCTTCAACCTGGAGACAGTTTTTGCTAAGTCATTCTCCAAAGAGGGTACCTTTTCCTAATCACACAAAGACCCCAAGAGGCTGGCTTCCTAACTTTTTACAAAAATTTTCTATGACTTTGGGATCTGTTTATACTGGAAGTTTTGGTTTACTATTTGTGTCAGTTTAGGAGGACATTATTTGTTTTCTGTAAAGATTAGAGAAGTAATACCTAATATAGGTGATATAGTCTTTTTACTATAAAACACCATACCCAAAGGTAAAGGTGCATGAACTATAAAGTAGAAGTTTGTGGATTATAAGGCAAAATTTCACCTAGAAACAGCTTTGCCAGTTCTCACAAAACTTTCATAGTACTTTCCATCCATGACCCTTTATTACTGTATAAGATGCCTGTTGACCTGTATGCTTTTTTCTATTGTTAAAGGACAATCAAATTGTTTCTATCTTTAAATAGTGTTGGTGTACACTTTACATGTGTTCAAGAATGTGTATTTTCTCATCCCTGGTGCATATATACCTAGGAATGGAATAGTAGGCCATATGGTATAGTAGCTAGTACCAAATTCTGAAGCAGTTGTATAATAAATGTTGTGCTGGCAATTTATGAGAGATCTGTTTCTCTACATTCTCACCAGCACTTGGTTATTGTTGGTCTTCTTCTTCACTCATTCATTATTGTGGTTTTCTTTCTTTTTTTTGAGACAAAGTCTCACTATGTAGTTCAGGCTGGCCTTACACTTACTATGTAGCCCAGGCTGGCCTCAAACTCAGAGTGATCTTGATGCCTTAGCCTCCTAAGTACTGGAATTATAGCCACACACCACTACCCCGGTTCTCATTATGGTTTTGATTCGCATTTTCCTATTTGTTAATGAAATAGAGCATACCTTGATTGGCCATTTAGATCATCTTTGTGGAGATAGAACTGCTCAGGTCACTTTTTAGTTATGTTACATTATGTTATGTTGTATGTTACTTATGGTGGTGCTGGGGATTGAACCCATGGGCTCATGCATACTAAGTACACACTGGAACTGAACTACACACCTAACCTTTGCCCATTTTTATAGTCACCTTACTCCTTTTAGGAGTTAAAGCCACCCAGTGTCTTTAACTTTAGAATATACCTTGGAAGATAAGTGTCTGACCATCTTGGTAATTTTAGAATTACCTTTTTCTGTGTCAAAAAGAAAAAAAGTCAGGCGTGATGACCAGCACTCTCCTGTAATCCCAGCACTCTGAGAAGCTGAGGTGGGAGGCTCTCAAGTTCAAACCTCACCTAGGCAAGAACTTGTTTGAAATTTAAAAATTGAGCTGGGGGTGATGGCACATACCTGTTATCCCAGCACTTGGAAGGCAGAGGCAGATGGATTGCCACCTAAGTTCTTTGCCAAACAGATGTATAGCAAGTATCTTTTCCCAGGGTGGCTTGAATGTTTCACTCTTTTAGTGAACATTTTTAATTTTAATTAAGCATAATAGATTAATCTGTTCTCTATTGGCTAGTGCTTTTGTAAGAATGCAGAGTAAGAAATATATTGTCATATGTTTTCTTCTAAAAGTTTGATATTCTGCTTTTCACAGTAGATGCTATTTATTTAATTTTGTTTTTAGTTTTTTGAAACAGAGTCTCACTTTGTAGTTCAGGCTGGCTCCAAACTCACTATATAGCCCAGGCAAGCCTCGAACTAACAGCAATCCTCCTGCCTCTGCCTCCTGAGCGCCTGGCTTACAGGCATGAGCCACCATGCCCAGCACTGTGGTGTGTGGCACCAGGGATCAAACTCAGGACCTTGTGCTTGCCAGGTAGATGCTGGAACCACTGAGCTAAGTCTCCAGCCCATTAGATGCTATTTAAAACTGGTAGCTCTTGGGTTCTTTTGCAGAAGCTCAGCCATCATTTACCTTTATCCTGTTTCACTAAAATTTCTGAAGATGCTACCACAACATCCCCTTCCCATCCTCAAGCTTTTCAGATGTTTTTGGCAAGAACGGGGGGGGGGGAGACCAGGAAGTCACTGGGGCCTCTCCCAACCCAGTTAGCTGAGAAACAGAGCTTAGATTCTCCTTGTATTATTGGCCATTGTATTAGTTACTTTTCTCATTGCTGAGACAAAATACTCAACACCGCTAAGTTAGATGAAGAAAGGTTTATTTCAGCTCATAGTCGGTAGAGGTTTCCATTCATAGTCAGCTGGTTCCAGGGCAGGGTGGCATTGCAGAGTAGACATAGTCCATGAGGAGATAACAAAACAACAGCAGGAAGCCTGCTTCTTGCTATGCCTTTGTATTCTATTGAGGCTACAGACCTATTGATTTGATTGGCACCAAATATACTTAGGGTGGGGCTTCCATTATCTACATCCTTGATCCACATTCACACACTCTAATCCATCCACCTATGACTATGAAGCTTTGGGGGAGCATCTATACAAGCCACCCAGTGTCTTTATCTTTAGAATATACCTCGGGGTGGGGGGCCAGAGGGTTAGCTCAGTGGTTCCAGCACCTGCCTCGCAAGTACAAGGTCCTGAGTTTGATCCCCGGTAACCACATACAATGCTAGGCATGGAGACTCACGCCCACCAGCAATCAATACCACATAGCACAATGCCTGGCGTGGTGGCTCACGCCTGTAATCCCAGCACTCGGGAGGCAGAGACAGGAGGATTGCTGAGTTCGAGGCTTGCCTGGACTACATAGTGAGCTCAGAGCCGGCCTGAACTACAAAGCGAGACCCTGTCTCAAAAAAAAAAGAATATACCTCAGAAGATAAGTATCTGACCATCTTGGTAATTTCAGAATTACCTTTTTCTGTGTCAAATAGAAAAAAAGCCAGGTGTGGTGGCAGGCACTGTCCTATAATCCCAGCACTCTGGGAAGCTGAGGTGGGAGGCTCTCAAGTTCAAACCTCACCTAGGAAACTTAGCAAGAACCTGCTTTGAAATTTAAAAATTGAGCTGGGAGTGATGGCAAATACCTGTTATTCCTTCATTTGGGAGGCAGAGGCAGGAGGATTGCTGTGATTTTGAGGCCAGCCTGGGCTACATGATGAGTTCAAGACCAGCCTGAACTACATAATGAGGGCCTACTTCAGTCTCTTAAAAAAATCGAAAAGGGTTGGGGAGTGCATGAGGTTCAGTCCATAGTACCACATAAAAAAGAGAAAAAGAAAGAAAAAACTAGTTATGTTCATGATTGATAAAAGAGAAGAGAACACACTTGCTTGTGGCCCCTTGCTTATTCTTAGAGCAACTCTACATCTTGTGTCAGCCCCAGCCAGAGGGTCAAACTGTCCCTAAAATAGAGCCACCCAATATCATCAGCATCCCTTGACTTGTCTGCCACACAGCAAGGACACAAAACAGAAAAGCCAGAAAGAGAAAGCTGAGTTTGAGAGGTGTTAGCACAAAAGAAACAGGAATGATTATGAAAACTGAAGAAAACAAAAGGCAATCTAAAATTTCAGAAGACACTGGTCTTTGTGATGTAACAGTGGTATAATCAGATGGCAGAGAAGAGATAGACAGTAAGATTTTTCCAATTATAGTCTTGAGAATAGTATTTCCTTCTGTAGCAAATTTTTTTGTTGTTTTCATGAACATCTTGAATTCTTTCTCAAAACATTTACATTTGATGAAACCCACAACTCATTTTGCCTGGAGTATTTTTCACTCATTCTTAAATCTGGATAGTTAGAGAGAAATATAAAACATATGTGTCTGCTTTATTTATTTTTCACAAAATATTATTTGTCTAGACCTGTCTGTCTAAGACACATAGAATCATATTCTCTCAGAATCAAGAACCCAAAATAAATTATTGAAAACTCCGGTGGTTTATAGTCTATTAAAAGAGTAGTAGCAATGTGTCTTTTGAGTTAAAATAACTTCCTTTTTACCTCATCAAAGTATTATTACATGATAGGCCACATTAAATTCCTCCATATATTTATTCAGTAATGAATTGTGAAGGGATCTACTTAATGGCAGGTAATGTTGTAGATGCTGGGGGTTGGCAGTAAATAAGGCAGGCTCTTGTGGAACTTTATGTTCTTGTGGGAACTAGCATTTAATTTAAAAAGTAAAATGTGAACCATATTAGAAAGGAATGGATGCTGTGGAAAAAAATAAAGCAGAGAAGGAGGTTTAGAGCTGCTGGGTGAGTGGACAACGTTAATGTAGTATCTGGGAGGGTTCCCTGGCCCAGGGAACACTACACCTCCCATTCTTATTTCCTGTTAGTGCCTAGTTTTGTATTATGATGAATCTTCCCTTCCATCTTCCCTTCAAAGTGAAAACGGGAGAAAGGGGGTCACCACACTAACCTTAATCATCAGATCTCTCTTCTCTCTCTCTACTTTCTGGCCACATGGATTGAGCCCCTTTTCCTCTTGGGATGCCCTTCTACTATTCTACTTCTGCCTGACAGCCTGCTGACCATGGACTGATGCCAAGAGCTATAATGAACCTCTCTTTTAAGTGGTGGGTGTGAGGTGTTTTGTCTTAATCAAGGGAAGTGACTAAAACATGGCAAAAGGGAGGCTTCACTGGGTGCCTACCCTAATTTCAAGAGTTTTCTCTGGCTTGCGGCACATGTCAAGGTGCTTGCAAAGGAACTAAAAAGGGACCCTGACTGACCGAAGGCAAGAAGAGCTTTTCAGCACCAAACATCAGAGTGCTAGGAGATGGGGAATGGGGCATAGCTTATGGGATAAGCATGGGGGAATGGTAGAGCCCTTGCTTCCCATGGGCATGTCCCTGAGGTCCATTTCCAAAACCAGGGTTAAAAAAAAGAATGAAAACTAGATGCTGCTATCAATATGATATTAGTTTTGACTCATGGCAGTTTCTGGGAGGAACATGATATAGATACTTCCAACTCGGACTAGAGTCAGTCAGATAAGTAGGTACTCATTGTAGAATAACCAAACTAATTTTAGATCAAGGTAGAAATGGGAGAAGGGGGCACCACACTAACCTTATTCATACACACACTCAAAGAATGTGTAGTCACTGTTCTGTATCCACAGGGGGTTGAAGATTCATTGAAGATACCAAAATTGATGGATGCTCACATCTCACATAAAATGGTATCTGCACCAACTCAAAAAGCATGAACTGGGCCAGAGATTTAGCTCAGTGGTTCCAGCGCCTGCCTCCCAAGTGCAAGGTCCTGAGTTCGATCCCGGTAACCACATACAATGCTGGGCATGGTGATTCATGCCAACCAACAATCAACGAGCAATTAGCACCACATACCACAGTGCCGGGCGTGGTGGCACACAACTTTCATCCCAGCACTCGGGAGGCAGAGACAGGAGGATTGCTGAGTTCAGGGCTTGCCTGGGCTACATAGTGAGCTTCAGGACCAGCCTGAACTACAAAGCGAGATCCTGTCTCAAAAAAAAAAAAGCATGAACTGATGTAGATAGAATGTTGGCTTAGCATGTGTGAAGCCCTGGGTTCAACCCCTGTAACAAGAAAAAAGGAAAAAAGATCAGATTCTAAGTCAGATGTGTTGTACTTTTGTAAGGAAGTGTTTGTGATTATTTCCCTTTTTTATAGTTTCTACAGTGAGTGTGTGCTTTTACCAGAAAAAAATAGTTTAAAACTTTTCTTGGTTCTTAGTGCTGAGGCTTGAAACCAGGGGCTCATTGATATATACTGAGCCCCAAAACTGTATCTTTTTTTTTTAATATGAAACACTTCATGAATGTGTGTGTCATCCTTGTGCAGCGGCCATGCTAACCTTTTCTTATTATTCCAATTTTAGTATATGTGCTGCTGAAGCAAGTGCCAGTATCTTTTTAAAATAAAGGAGCCAGGCCCAAAATGCTCCACATGTTGTTTGGCTCCACTCACATGAAATGTCTCGATTAGAGACATCTAGACAGTATAGACAATCTATAGTGACAGAAAGTGAATAAGAGGTTTCAGAGGGTGGAGGACTGAGAGTGAAGAGCAACTGCTCACAGGGTAGGGCCTCCTTTGGTGTGAGGGCTGTTCAGGAAGGAGGGGTAATGGTTGCACAACCTCGTGAATGTACTAAAAACTACTAAGTAGTATGTTTTAAAAGGGTAAATTCTGAATAGACTTACACACTAATAAAGTGATTTATTTTAAAATAATAAATACAAATAGAAGAGCCTAAATAAGGGCCTGGGAGATGGTGGTTGGGAATAGGGGTGAGAGAAGAACTGCTACTTAAGCTGTATCTTCACCATAACTTTTTTTTAAGTACAGATGTAACTTTGTACATTAAAAATTATTGAAATAAAACAAAAAAGTACAATAGAGGCAAGGTTTTGGTATCTAGTTTTTATTTGGGAGGTGAGATTGACAAGTATTCATTTTATTATGACTCATAACCCAAACATTCTTCCCATTGAATTTTATTCTTATTCTATTCTTTGTAATTAAACATATGATTTGGAAATGGAAAGTCTGAGGGAAAAGGCCATAAAGATATATTACAGTCAATAATTAAACCGAGTCATTTCTAAGAAAACAGAAGTTTAAAGTGGAAAACAATACCAGTGGAAAATATGTTCTTTTGGAATTATAATACCAGGAATAGGCTGTCAGGTCCTGTTGGGTTGGGGATTCCCAAAGATATTGGAAATTTATCTTCATAATATAAATATAATATAATTTATCTTTATTTTTTTTAACAACACATCTTTGCTCTCTTACTCCAAACCATGTGACAACTAGCAAGCTAATAATTTCTTTTTAAACTGCATCTTTATAATTAAAAAATAATGAGAAAACTGATTTTTAAAACCTAAAAATATCCTTATCCTGATTTCTACAAAATGTATGTAACTGTATATGTCGGAATTTTCTCATTTTGTCACAGTCCCTTTTGTTGTTCTGTGTACTTATATGTATTATTTCTATGTAGTTCAGGCTGACCTCACACTCTGAGCTATACTCCTGCTTCAGCCTCCCAGTGCTGGGATTACAGACCTATGCCACCGTGCCCTTCTTTTTTTATAAAGATAATAAAAGGGAACGTTTTATATCATCAAAACTTTTGCCTTGGTGAAATGATAATAATGTGGGTCTACACAAAAGATAAAAGCTTTGTTCAGATAAAAGTGTTTTTTTTTTTATTTTTGTTTTTTTGTTTTTGAGACCGGGTCTCGCTTTGTAGTTCAGGCTGGCTCTGAGCTCACTATGTAGCCTAGGCAAGCCTCGAACTCAGCAATCCTCCTGCCTCTGCCTCCCGAGTGCTGGGATTACAGGCATGAGCCAACACACCCGGCATTGTGGTATATGGTATTGATTGCTGGTGGGCGTGAGTCACCACGCCCAGCATTGTATGCGGTTACCGAGATCAAAGGCAGGACCTTGCTGCTTGTGAGGCAGGCACGGAACCACTGAGTTGAATCTCCAGCCCCTCAGATAAAGTTTTAACTATGGCCTGGGGCAAATCTAGCCCATTATATGTTTTTGTAAATAAAGTTTTATTGGAACACAGTTCGGCCATTCATGTACATACTGTCTATTGCAACTTTTGCTATTAAATATAGACTTGAGCAATGTAATAGAAATCTATCTTTTGGCTAGATGACCTACAAAACCAAAGTTACTTAAAATAAGGCCATTAGAGAAAATTTGCTGACCCCTCCCTCTGATAAAGCAAGGAAGGATTTAAATGTTATTTTAAATGTTATTTAAATCCTAGTTGGTTCTTACATTTCAAATAGCAAGAAGCAAGGATTCAACAGCCAAGGGATTCACTTCAAAGTTTATCTGACTGTGTGGTTTCTGATTTTATATTGTAAAATATAAAATATATTCAGGTAGCATGGGTACCTGCACCATTTCTAAAGGACAAAATCTTTGAGCCTGATTTTAACTTAGCTTTTCTCTTTTGGAGAAAGAAAACAGCCTTTGTGTTGTCCAAAGTGCATATTATTTTGAATCTGGACAGATCATCCATGTTGCAGGCAACTTCTGTTTTTCAGTCACTGAATTCCCACAGACAAGCACTGAAATATGCTTATCCCATAAGCAAGCAGCCTGTAAAATATCAGGCCCTTTGGGGCTCTGTGTGTTTGCTTTTTTGAGATAGATCCCACGAGGCCTATGATTTAAAAAATGAAAACTATTCTTGTTACATTCACTGTCATCAGAGAAGCCTTTTTCCTAACTTCTTTATGTAGATAAATTCTCAAAGGTGGCATGGTGGTACGTGCCTGTAATCCCAGCACTCAGGAGGGTGAAACAGGAGGATCACTGCAAGGTCGAGACCAGCCTGGACTACATAATGATTTTAAGAACAGTCTAAACTACATAGTGAAATCTTGTCTCAAAAAAGGGTGGGTGGGTGGATGGAAAGGTTGATAGATCAATTGATGGATTGATTTCCAGGAGAAAATAGATGTCATCCTAAGCTTCTGTTGAAGCTAGTTTTACCCATGCTTTTCTGCAGCAGCTTATGACAAGTGATTTGTGAAGACATTTTAAGTGGCATCGCCCTGGCTCACAACCTGATGCAAAACTAAAATTGGTTAGAAAATAAAGCCTTTTTCCTTACTTCCCAAGCTGTAGTAGACACAGCGTCTCCTGGTGACCCTTTCTTCTAGTTTGTTTTCTCCCTTGTGCTAACTAGCTTCAGTCCACCCTCCCATTCCTGGCTATACACATGGCTTCATATATGAAGCTTTGAGTCATGAGAGTGGCTTTCTTAGCAAAACTGTCAAGTGAAAGGATACAAAAAGACCTGACAGATGGTTTGCACTGCAGCTGGGGAGAGACTCCCCTTCCTCTTTAATAAGGTGACAGCTAGTAATTCTGCCCATGAAATCATAAACTTCTAATGTTATGTGATTTTTCTCATGACTCAGTTATCTGGCACTTGAACATGGGCTACTACAGTGCTTGGACATGGACTGCATAGGTGACAGTGGGGAGGGGGCCATACAGTGCTAACTTTGCCTCCTGCATCTTCCACCCATAGTCAGTTAAACTGAAACCCAACTGTGCTTTTGTGACTTGGACAACCACTTCCATTGAACTAGATAGGCACTGAGCTATTAATTTCACACAAAAAAGTTCAGATGTCTCACTACTTTTGTGTTCTTATTGCTCTTCTTTTTTAATGTTATCATGAAAAATATTTTAAAATAAATTTTTAAATTTATAAACATTAATTTTATCACATATTAATTTTATATGCAGCCATTAATAGCTTCCCAGATTTACAGTATTTCATACATGTTGTTGCAGCCACTTGTTAAGAGATTAAACATGTTCTTTAATTCCTCTGGAGAGGACTCTCCGAAGTTTAGGCTCTCTTTCCTCTGATCTTCATTCTATGTGCCCTTTTCCTTTACTGATCTTCTTTGTGGTGCTGGGCAAGTAGCTCAGAGCCTTACACGTGATAGGCAAGGATTCTACCACTGAGCTACATCCCAACCCTTTTTATTTATTTATTTTTTTTTTTTTATGTGTTTTTTGAGACAAGGTCTTGCTTTGTGGTTCAGACTGGCCTTGAGCTCACTGTGTAGCCCAGGCAAGCCTTGAACTTAGCAATCCTCCTGCCTTGGCCTCCCGAGTGCTGGGTTGACAGGCGTGAGCCACCACACCCGGCACTGTGGTATGTGGTACTGATTGCTGGTGGGCGTGAGTCACCACGCCTGGTATTGTTGTATGTGGTTACCAGGGATCAATCCAGGGACCTTGTGCTTACTAGACAGGCTCTGGAACTGCTAAATTAAATCTCCAGTCTCCCACCCCTTTTTAAATTTTTATTTTGAGATACAGTCTCACTAAGTTGCCCAGGCTGACCTTGAAATTTTGATCCTCCTAACTCAACCTCCCGGTACCTAAAATTACAGCCACCACACCTGGCTCTTTACTAGTTGAGTTTTTTGTCACTTCACTGTAATAGATCTGTAAATTTCAACAACTCCAAGTAGCTATGACTGTCTAGTAAGTCTAGTGATCATTAGACCTAGACTTTTTGTTTTAGCTGTAATAAGGAATGAAGTCTGGCACAACATGAATGGGTCTTGGTAACATTATATTGAGAGCAAGAAGCCAGATACAGAGGCCACATTTTGTATTATTCCTTTTATACGAAAGATACAGAATAGGAAGATGAATAGAAAAAAGAAAAAGCAGACTAGTGATTGTGGGGGCTGTGGGGAAGAGGGAGTGCAAAGTACTGCCTAATAGGTACAAAGTGAGCTTTTAGGGAGAAGAAAGTGTTCTAGAACTAGAATGAAGTGATGGCTGAACAACATTATGAATGCACTAAAAGCCATTGCTAAATTGTATACTTTAAACAAACTTAAAATGGTAAATTTTTGTTACATGAATTGTAACTTTTAACAAGTAAAAATGCCACAATGCTAAATTTTTCTTTTTGGCGGTACTGGGGATGGAACTTAGTACCTTGAGTTTGGGAGACAGGCTTGGCCCCACTGAGCTAAATCCCTAGCCCCAGTGGTAAATATTGTGTCATGCCTTTTTATGCTTCTGCTAAATATCTAAATATCTATGATATTACTTAAATGTTTTTATAAAATAAATGCCTAGAGGGCCAGAGAGTTAGCTCAGTGGTTCCAGCGCCTGCCTCGCAAGCGCAAGGACCTGAGTTCGATCCCGGTAACCACATATAATGCTGGGCGTAGAGACACACCCACCAACAATCAACACCGCATACCACAATGCCGGGCGTGGTGGCTCACGCCTGTAATCCCAGCACTCAGGAGGCAGAGACAGGAGGGTTGCTGAGTTCGCGGCGGCTTGCCTGGGCACCATAGTGAGCTCAGGGCCAGCCTGAACTACAAAGCGAGACCCTGTCTCAAAAAAATAAAAAATTAAAATAAAAATAAAATAAATAAATGCCTAGAAATGAATTTGTTTTGTGTAAGAGTGTGTTGCACTTTCTCTCTTTTTTTTGAGACAGGGTCTCACTCAGCAATCCTCCTGTCTCTGCCTCCCTAGTGTTGGGATTACAGGCGTGAGCCACCACACCCGGCACTGTGGTATGCGGTATTGATTGTTGGTGGGCGTGAGTCTCCACGCCCAGCATTGTATGTGGTTACCGGGATCGAACTCAAGACCTTGTGCTTGCAAGGCAGGCGCCAGAACCACTGAGCTAACCTTCCGGCCCTGCACTTTCTCTTTTGCTATGTATTGTCAAACTGATTTTCTGTAGAATTGTTCTGTTTATATTTCTATAGACAATATGTGATTGTAGATTCTCTAATTCTGAATCAACATTTTTGATCATTTTCAGTCTGAGAAAAAAATGCCATTTCATTTTTCACTACTGATGGACGTGGAGCACTTTTTCACCAGTTTGTTAATTTTATATATATTTCTTTTATGAATTAATTTGTATGTTTTATGATTTGTGTGGTCTTTGTTTTTCCTCAAAATTTGTCAGAGCTGTTTTTAGTATTGGTTGGTTTGGTTCTCTTGACTTGAGTTTATTTTATTTTATTTATTTATTTTTTTGAGACAGGGTCTCACTTTCTTGTTCAGGCTGGCCCTGAGCTCACTATGTAGCCCAAGCAAACCTCAAACGCAGCAATCCTCCTGCCTCTGCCTCCCGAGTGCTGGGATTACAGGCATGAGCCACCACTCCCGGCACTGTGGTATGTGGTATTGATTGCTGGTGGGCGTGAGTCACCATGCCCGGTACTATTGTATGTGGTTACCGGGATCTAACCAGGGATTTTGCACTTGCTAGGCAGGCGCTGGAACCACTGAGCTAAATCTCCGGCCCAGAGTTTGTTTTATTTTGAGACAAGGTCTCTATGCAATTCAGCCTGGCTTTGAACTCACTATGTAGTCCAGGCTGGCCTCAAACTCCTAGTGATCCTCCTAACTCAGACTGCTGAGTGCTAGGGTTACAGGTATGCACCACCACGCTTGGTCATTGGTTTGAATTTTTTTTTTTTTGGTTTGAATTTTTAAGAGACAGAATTTCTCTATGTTACCCTGGCTAACTCATGGGCTCAAATGTTGAGACTGGGTCAAAACTCATGGGCTCAAATGTTCCTCCTGTTTTGGCTTCCTGAATAATGGTATTTTTTATTTTTATGGAAGCTATAAATACCATAATGTTTGCAAAGATCCTTAAGAGCAGATCAACTAGCCTGTCCATAGAGCTGTTTCCTACTCCCCACTGTCATGTACTGGCAAGTTGCCATGTTGATTCTACAGAATTTTTATCTAAGTTCCTAGTAGCATGCTTATGTAACTGCTATTTCTGGATTTTCATGTTAGTTGTTATATCTTGGTGTCCTGCTATGAAAGATAAGAATTTATCTTTTATCCATCTCCCTCATACTTCCTGTCTTTTCATTTTCTCATAGTTTTATATGTTTGAAGTTTACATTAAGATGAGAGAAATGTGTAATCCCAGCACTCGGGAAGCAGAGGCAGGAGGATTGCTGAGTTTGAGGCTTGCCTGGACTACATAGTGAGTTCGGGGCCATCCTGAACTACAAAGCAAGAACCTGTCTCAAAAACTAAAACTAAAACAAAAGATGAGAGAAAAGAAATTCATAGGTAAGCCATGCAAGAGTAGTATTTGCCATCATTATTTTTCCATTTTACACAACCTTTGTTCACCTTTACACTTTGTCTTTGTTGGTTTGCCTTAGTCTTCTATGTAATTATAAGTTGAATATACTTTATCTGAAACACAGGACCAGGAGTGTTTCAGATTTTGTGGTTTTTAAGATTTTGAAATACTTTCATAAAACCATTTTAGCATCCCTAAATTGAAAATCTGAAGTCTAAAATGCTCTAAAATATTAAGCTTTTTGAGTATTCTATCAGCATTCAAAAAATATCCAACTTGGGCTGGAGATTTAGCTCAGTGGTTCCACTGCCTGCCTAGCAAGCACAGTCCCTGGTTCAATCCTGGTAACCACATACAGTGATATGATATTGGGTGTGTTAACTCACACCCACCAGCAATCAGTACCACACAGTACCACAGTGCTGGGTGTGGTGGTTCACACCTGTCATCCCAGCACTTGGGAGGCAGAGGCAGGAGGATTGCTGAGTTCCAGGCTTGCCTGGGCTACATAGTGAGCTCAGGGCCAGCCTGAACTACAGAGTGAGACCCTGTCTCAAAAAAAAAAAAAAATCCACTTAAGAATTTAAGATTTTCAGGTTAGGGAAACATAACCCATATCAATATTCAGCCCCACAAACTCTTTGCAAAATATCATTACACAGTCTGTAAGTCTGGGATTTCATCCGTTTTAAATGAGAAAACCTTTAATGGAGCCTCTGGTCTCCTACCATAGCCCTGTATCCCTGTGCCCCAATCACGTTATCACTTTGCCCCCCCCCTTTTTTT
>PVIC010026286.1:0-24669 GCA_004025085.1 Thryonomys swinderianus | reverse complement strand
GAGGCAGAAGGATTGCAAGTTTAGGCAAAATTAGGCTACACTGTGCGTTGAAGGCAAGCTAAGACTGTCTGAACAACAACAACAAAACAATGTTTTTGACTATCAGGTTAGGTTTCTACCTTAGGTAAATGGATGGAAAGGAAGCCATCAGCTAAAAGCAGGAATACAGAAGATTAAGGTCTTTACATTTAAAAAAAAAACTTGATTTTGAACAATTGAGATGTGGAGGCTAAGTTGGTAGATATGTCTAAGCATTCCATGCAAAATATGGCTGTGGAGGTCATGGGTCAGAGTTTCATATATAGATTTGGATATTTTCACTGAATAGGAAGGATTCAATGCCATGATATTAGATAAGATCACTGAGGGAAAATGTATAGAATATGCATAAAGAGCTGGGGATGGTGGTGCATGCCTTTCATCCTACCACTGAGGGAGGCTGAGGCAAGAGGATCTTAAGGATGAGCCCAACCTGAGCAACTTAGCAACTTAATGAGACCATGTCTCAAAAATCAAAGTAAAGGGCCAGAGATTTAGCTCGGTGGTTCTACAACCTGCGTAGCAAACGCAAGGTCCCTGGTTCAATCCTCAGAAACCACATTCAACAATACTGGGCATCGTGTCTCACACCCACCAGCATCAGTACCACATACCACAAATGCCAGGGTTGGTGGCTCAAGCCTGTAATCCCAGCACTCGGGAGGCAGAGGCAGGAGGACTGCTTAGTTCAAGGCTTGCCTGAGCTACATAGCAAGCTCAGTCTGAACTACAAAGCAAGATGCTGTCTCAAAAAAAAAAAAAAAGAAAGAAAAGAGGGGCCAGAGATTTAGCTCAGTAGTTCCGGCACCTGCCTCACAAGCACAAGGTCCTGAGTTCGATCCCGGTAACCACATACAATGTTGGGCATGGTGACTCATGCCCACCAGCAATCAATACCACATAGCACAGTGCCGGGCGTGGTGGCTCGCGCCTGTCATCCCAGCACTCGGGAGGCAGAGACAGGAGGATTGCTGAGTTCGAGGCTTGCCTGGGCTCCATAGTGAGCTCAGGGCCAGCCTAAACTACAAAGCGAGATCCTGTCTCCAAAAAACAAACAAACAAACAAAACCAAAAAAAGAAAAGAAAAAGACTGGGGTATATCTTAGTGCAAAGGTCCTAGATTTAACCCCCAGGACTGGAAAAAAAAAAAAGAGCAAAAAGATAAAACCTTGAGTAATACATGCTATCTTTTGAGTGACTTTTGGTTAGGGGAGAACGGACAGACAACAGAAGCCAGACAGAGCAGTTGATGGGGGAAAAAAATGAGGCAGAGAGAAGCCCTTTGATCAAAATTATATAACTTCATCTTCAAGATTTTATTCAAGGTGGGGTTTTTAAGACCTTATTTACAATGTAAGTACTTTTCATCCGTTTTTGTTTTCTGTCCTACAATCTCAGGTTCATTTCAGATCTTCTCTTGGCCCCCAAGAGGTCAGTCCCCTCCAAACTAGACTGAATTTTTCTTTTTCTATCCTTCTATTGCATTGTATCTGAATTTAAGCTGATACTGTGGTACATTTTTAAATGCCTGTCAGGGGAGTACTGGGGTGCTACGGGCTCCTTTCCAAGGCTTCCCCTTCAGACTCTTGTTGTCTTGAAGAATTAGATAGGAAACTAAGTAGGGGGGGTTTACATTTATTAACGGCACTAAAGCTATTAAAGTTAAGAAAGGAAGGGAAGAAGAAGTGCTCTGGAGAGATGTACTCTGCAGAATGAGTGCAAGCCAGTTAGAGGGAAGGAAATGTGCTTTGCATGTGGAGGGATCTACTGAGAAAGAAAGAAGGCAGTGGCCACAAGGCCAACAGCTGCCGTCTTTTGTGGCCCCATTCTGATGTTAAGCTATCCTACCAAAACCATTTCATCTCGTGCCAGAAGAAGTAAAGATAGCGTTATTTTCTGTTGGACACCTGGTGCAGGGATCAGAAATTGTTATGTATACGTCCTGAATGTCAGCGATTGACAGATCACACCCAGTTGCCCAGCCGCTTTACCATCTGCCACATGCCCACAGTTCTTCACTCTTCCCTCAAAGGAGCAAAGCTTTTTTCTCACTTCTAAAATCGGGCTTGGTCTTGCAACTGACATTGACAAATGAAAGATCAGCAAATGTAATGCAGTAGAACTTGAAATCTGTCTGTACATCGGGGCTTACTTTGGGGCTTCCCTTGAAATTTTGTCACGTGCCTCGAGTAGCCCGCTGAAACCATCACCAATTCTGTCATTGTCCCCAGCCAACTATTAGAAATGAGAAAGAAACTGTTTGGCACAAATCAGCCCCTTGCCAGACCACAAACTGATCCACACACACGAAAGAGCCCACTGGAGATCAGCTGAGGCAGTCCGAGACCACTGATCTTTATTCCTGTTCCTTATTTATTCATTTTTAAGATAAATCTAAGTTGTGCAAGATGGATTTGAATTTGCAGTTCTCCTGCTTCAGCCTCCCAATATAATAGGAGGCTAGGGCATGGCAATACAGCTAGAGCAGTAGGACCTGACTTATTAACTGAGGAAACCTGTTAAGCACAGACACAGAACTGCAGCACCAAGCCTGAGACAGCATCGAGCCCAGCCCTGCACCCAGTGCCAATCTTCTGATATGAGAACACGCCAAACCTGGCACCTGACATCAATCTCCTAGCACAAGTTCAGGTGGGACCGCCGGGGTTTAGCTATCAAAGATGTAAAAAGATGCAGTGATTGACTGGGAGCTGCTCCCCACTTGTCCTTAGTGTGCTCAGCAGAATGTTGCTTCCTTTTTCTTTCAAAGGACCCTTTTCTCCCTGACCATTTCTTTTCTTTTGCTTAATTTCTGCCCTAAAATAAATAGGAATCTTTCACATCCACCAGTTGTCCTTTTTAATTCACTGATCAGGACAAATAACCTGGGAGAAACTGCTGGTCCTTACCCCATCTGATAACACCAGGGTAGTAGGATCACTAACCCTGGATTTATATGCACTTCTAAACTTTATTATTTTAGTTTTTTAATTCAGGCTTACTGAGGTACTGCATAACTTAATTTAGGTATATTCTCTACTACTGAGCTACATTCCCAGCTCTTTTTTTTTTTTTTTGAGACAAATTCTTACTAAATTTCCCAAGCTAGCTTTGAACTTTTTTTTTTTGAGACAGGGTCTCGCTTTGTAGTTCAGGGTGACCCTCAGCTCACTATGTAGCCCAGGCAAGCCTCGAACTCAGCAATCCTCCTGCCTCTGCCTCCCGAGTGCTGGGATGACAGGCGTGAGCCACCACGCCCGGCAAGTTTTGAGCTTTTGATCCTCCTGCCTCAACCTCTTTAATAACAGAGATTTGACATCATGCCTGGCTAAATTCATAATTTATATTGTATAGTTCTGTGAAGTTTGACAAATGCACATAGTTGTGTAACTACCAAGACAATCATAATACCATAACCTCTACAATGTCCCTTATGTCCTTTCACATACATTATCTAATCCTCTTTACCATCTTAGTTGGTATCCCTATTTACTATTTCTGCTTTATAACCAGGATTAAGAGTAGTGTAACAATTTATTGAGGGTTACATAGTTATTAAATGGAAGAGCTTGGACTCCAGCTAATCCCATGGGTTAAGTACGTCACCATGAAAGTACCATTTTATAATACTGAATTTCACAATATTGAATTTACCATTTTGTTACATAATGAAATGAATGGGGAGCCATGATGAAAGATCACGCTGGTGGCGCATGCTTGTCATCCCAGGACTCTGGGAGGCTGAGGCAGGAGGATCGCAAATACCAGTTCAGTGTAGGGAACTCAGCAAGACTCTATCTCAAAAATAAGAAGAAACTTGGCTGGAAATATAGCTCAGTGAGTCAGCCCTGAGTTTAGTCTCTAGTACCACAAAAAAGAAAAGAGGAGAAACTTAAAAATGAATTTTTCAAAGATACTAAGACTAGGGTAAGTGAGTTACAAGATTAGTTATATGTCAGTGTAGAGGAGTACACTCCCAAATTGTGTGCGGTGTCATACACTTACAACCCCAGCTGTTTAGGAGGATCGTGAGTTCAAGATTAGCCTGGTAACATAGTGAGACCCTGTCTCAAATGACAAACCTAAAGATGCACGTCTTTAGAGTACATAAGAATCAAAGCAAGTAAAGTTTTAGTTCATTGATAAAGTAACAAATATTCTAGTAGCTTTTGATTTTTACTTTACCTTCATAGTCAAGGAACCCATTAGTCATTCCAACCTAAAAAGGTCCTAGGATAAAATTAAGGAATTGGTGACTGTCTGATATGTCAGCCCCAAGTGATCTCCATCCTGAAGCACTGAGTTTTACAGAAAAAAATCATTATCCTCACAATGGATGTGTTAACACCTTTTTCTTACTCTGTAACAAAATGCTGTTATATATCCATATTCAAAACACTTCTTTTTACCTAGACATTTGTTTACAAGTCACCTACAGGAGCTATCTACAGTCAAATTTCTTTGGCCTATGGTGACGATCAATTTCAAAAGATGAAAATTTTATTTTGGCTCACAGTTTTTGAGATTTCTGTCCATGGTTGGTTGGCTCCATTGCCCTTTGGCCTTTGATAAAAGAGCCCAGCATGGCGGGGAGTGGACACTTATCCAAACCACAGCAGTGATTTGTAAGTATGTAGAGTTCTGACATGATGGTAGCTTTATCTGAACCTGAATCCTGGCTATAGTCTCATCTCCCTGTCAAAAACCTCTCTATCAACTCTACAGAACTAGAAGGCAGCATAAGCCAGTAAATCAGAGTTAATCTGTAGTTAATATACCTTTACCACAATTGACTTCATCACACTCTTATGTGACTCAAGATGCAGGAAACAACTAATTACTCCAGTTAATGCCTAAAATCTACTGTTTCAGTTACGTATACCAAGGACCTTTCCATTATGTCTTAGCAAAGAAATTGTTTGTACTAAGAGTGGAAAAGCATTTTCATCGCATAATCTAAAGCCAAAGATGTGACTTTGAGCTTGTCAGAAATCCATTATTTAGTACACTTCGTTTTACCTAGATGTTTGCTTATGGTCACATAATGTAGCTGTTCTGTTCAAACCTCTTTGAACCCAGACAACGTTATTATAAGTAAAATCAACATTGAGTAACATGAGCCCTAGGAAACATACCTAAGTTTTTCCTTATTGGTACATCATCATCATTAATATTTCAGCAAACTTAGAATTCTCAGGGTGATTCTTGGGTTAATTATAGACAGTCTTCACACAGAAAGTCTATATACATATTTTTTAAATTCTCAGTATGGAGACAATATATTGAAATGGTCGTGTATTATGTTTATTTGGACATATTCAGTAGTTGCAAATTTATCCTTTGAGAGAATTTTTAAAAATAGTGAGTTATCAGGCCGAAGGGTTAGCTCAGTGGTTCTGGCACCTGCCTCGCACGCGCAAGGTCCTAAGTTCGATCCCCAGAAACCACATACAATGCTGGGCGTGGAGACTCATGCCCACCAGCAATCAATACTATATACCACAGTGCCAGGCGTGGTGGCTCACGCCTGTCATCCCAGCACTCGGGAGGCAGAGGCAGGAGGATTGCTGAGTTCAAGGCTTGCCTGGGCTACATAGTGAGCTCAGAGCCAGCCTGAACTACAAAGCGAGACCCTGTCTCATAAAAAAAAAAATAGCGAGTTATCTGAAGTCCAATATAATGAATAAAGTTGACAATCCAACATAATATATTTTTTCAAGAGGGCTAAGGAGTACCTGTTTTAAATTTTCAAATAGACATTATTTCACTTGTGTATTTCTTTAATTGCTTCTAAAGGCACTTACGAAAGAGTTTAGTTAATGGGTAACTACATTATTGTTCAGTAATTACACAATCTTCCAGATTTCCAATTTTGAAGTACAAATTTTATGTTCCATTATGCTTGTGTAAAAATAAGTCACTTTTTAGTGACACTATTAACTGAATGGTGTCATTATAAAGTTAATTTAAGGCTTTAATTTAAGAGATTCATCTTAAGCTGGGCAATGAAATGTATGTCTGTAGTCCTGGCCACTTGGAAGCTGAGCAGAAAGACTGCTTTAGCTCCAGTGAGAAGCCAGGCTGAGTAACACAGTCTCTATCTCGAGAACAACAGAAGGGAGAGGGCATTCATTTTAGCTATAAAGAAAATTTATTGGCTATTAAGAGTTAACATTGGAAATTTTACACTTGACTTTAGACAAATTGCTATCAAATTTTAAATAAATTTGAAAATTTTTCTCTCAGTCAATCAACAAGCATTATTATAGCCACTGCTAAGTACTATGGTAAACCGAAAAAAATCTTTTAGGGAACTGGAGATTTAGCTCACTGGTTCCCGTGCCTGCCTAGCAAGTGTAAGGTCCCTGGTTCAAACCCCGGTAACCACATACAACAATACCGGGAGTGGTAGCTCATGCCCATCAGCAATCAGTACCACATACCACAAATGTCGGATTTAGTGGCTCAAGCCTATAATCCAGCACTTGGGAATCAGAGGCAGGAGGACTGCTGAGTTCAAGGATTGCCTGAGCTACATAGTGAGCTCGGGGACAGCCTGAACTACAAAGTGAGACCCTGTCTAAAAACAAAAAACAAAACAACAAAAAAAAACTTTTAGGGGCCAGAGATTTAGCTCAGTGGTTCCGGCGCCTGCCTAGCAAGTGCAAGGTCCCTGGTTCAAACCTTGGCAACCACATACAATAATATCAAGCATGGTGACTCATGCCCACCAGCAATCAGTACCACATAACACTAATGCCAGGCTTGGTGGCTCAAGCCTGTAATCCCAGCACGCAGAAGGCAGAGGCAAGAGGACTGACTGCTGAATTCGAGGCTTGCCTACATAGTAAGCTCAGGGACAGCCTGAGCTACGAAGTGAGACCCTGTCTCAAAAACTAAACAAACAGGGGCCGGAGGGTTAGCTCAGTGGTTCCGGAGCCTGCCTCGCAAGCGCAAGGTCCTGAGTTCCATTCCCGGTAACCACATATAATGCTGGGCGTGGAGACCCGCCCACCAACAATCAACACCGCATACCATAATGCCTGACGTGGTGGCTCATGCCTGTCATCCCAGCACTCGGGAGGCAGAGACAGGAGGATTGCTGAGTTCGCGGCGGCTTGCCTGGGTACCATAGTGAGCTCAGGGCCAGCCTGAACTACAAAGCGAGACCCTGTCTCAAAAAGCAAAAAAAAAAAAAAAAAAAAAAACACTAAACAAACAAAAAATATTTTAGGAGTTTAAAATATAGTTTAGCACATAAGACTAATATCAAGTGATCAGAGGGCAAAATGAAGTAGTTGCTTTAATGTGAATTTTTATTGTTAATCCACTATCTTATTAATTTAATACATAAAATCAATCATAAATTTTATTTTTGACTTGTTTTTTGGCCATGCTTTAGTCCAGAATTATTTCTCTTCTCTTCCTGGCTTGGCCTAAATAGCTGACTAGAGCAACACCCATACCTGATTTACTAAAACATTCATATTGCTTAAATGAGGTCCTGTCCTGAAATTAAGGTATGATGCATGCACATGCCACACAGGTTAAGCATTTCCTACCATCGTAAACATTATATAATTTGAGAACATTATATAATCCCTCTGGCTTAATTAAAGTTTTGCAACAGAAGACATATTTATTAAATGAAGAAATCAAAATGACCTTTCTTCTCATTTGCAATGCTTATTAAAATGTATAAATTATGTATTACTGGATTATTCACATAATAATATGAGAAAAGACTTGAGGCTGGTGAATTACATATAGATAATGCATAAACAGTGGATTATGTGGGTACATTTCCCTATCCATAAGGGTTGTAATTTCATAAGTAATAATAGCATAATAAAGTTTCCTCCAGTGTTTAGCTAGCTTCAAACACTGCTTAACTCACTAGTTATAAGTAATTTATCTGTGGGATAAATAGCTTATTAGTTCCTATATGTAATATCCAGAGTGATCCATGTGAATATGGACCAGTTGTTCTCACTAAACAGATCAACAATTTCAGTTTGAAAACTAGTGTAAGTGTTCTTCTACTGAGTTCCAATTACCTATCATGAATCTATTACCTCAATTATGGAATTCTATATTCAAGCTCATGGTACCAGATCTCGGACAGATTGCCACTTACAAAAGTAAAATTAAATGAGGTCATGTACTAAACACTATTATTTGTTAAAAAAAAAAAAAAAAAGAATTGAACCTTTTTAAGTTTTAAAAAGCCCTGGTGTCAGTCTGCCGTAGTGGCTTCCCTCATGCTGAAGGGGGCACTTTCTTTTTTTTGAGACAGCGTCTCTCTTTGTAGTTCAGGCTGGCCCTGAGCTCACTATGTAGCCCAGGCAAGCCTGGAACTCAGGAATCCTCCTGTCTCTGCCTCCCGAGTGCTGGGATGACAGGTGTGAGCCACCAAGCCCGGCACTGTGCTATGTGGTATTGATTGTTGATGGGCGTGAGTCTCCCACCCGGTATTGTTGTATGTGGTCACCAGGATTGGACCAGGGACCTTGCACTTGCTAGGCAGGCACCAGAACCACTGAGCTAGATCTCTGGCCCCAAGGACACACTTCTTTTCCTACTTTTACTTGGGCCAAACTTACTCTGCAGAGCCTGTTTCTTATCTTTAATAAAATTTTACTACCACTAAAAAAAAAGTTTGGATTTTATTCCATAGCTTGATTTCTGTAAGAATAGAACAAGGCCATAGTGAAAATTGTGCTGAGGAAGGTGGTCTCAGCAGCAGGTTGTGGAATGGGTTGCTGTGGGGGAGGGCACGGTGGCTGATGAAGGGTGTCACGCTGCTTACATTCGCTGACAGGGTCCCATGTGCGTCTCTCCCACTTAATCTTTTTTTTTTTTTTTTTTTTTTTGAGACAGGGTCTTGCTTTGTAGTTCAGGCTGGCCCTGAGCTCACTATGGTGCCCAGGCAAGCCGCCGCGAACTCAGCAATCCTCCTGTCTCTGCCTCCCGAGTGCTGGGATGACAGGCGTGAACCACCACGCCCGGCACTGTGGTATGTGGCGTTGATTGCTGGTGGGCGTGAGTCTTCATGCCCAGCATTGTATGTGGTTTCCGGGGATTGAACTCAGGACCTTGCGCTTGAGAGGCAGGCGCCGGAACCATTGAGCTAAATCTCCGGCCCTCCCACTTAATCTTTATGAGTCCCTGTGGCAGGTGCTACCATTTGCCTCCTTTTAGCTGGAGGAAAACAGAGTAGTGAAAGCTTGGAGTAGAGCAAGAGGTGTCTGAAATAGAAGAATTTATTGAGCCGTTACAAATGCCAGCCAGAAAAATAGCGTGAATTCTGCCAACTATCAGTAATACATGTATTACAACTATTAATAGTAATACATGTATTACAACTATTAATAGTAATACATGTATTACAACTATTAATAGTAATACATGTATTACAACTATTAATAGTAATACATGTATTACATGTATTAATACATGTATTTGTGGTATGTGGTACTGATGCTGGTGGGTGTGAGACACGATGCCCAGAATTGTTGAATGTGGTTTCTGAGGATTGAACCAGGGACCTTGCGTTTGCTACGCAGGTTGTAGAACCACCGAGCTAAATCTCTGGCCCTTTAGTTTGATTTTCGAGACATGGTCTCATTAAGTTGCTAAGTTGCTCAGGTTGGGCTCATCCTTAAGATCCTCTTGCCTCAGCCTCCCTCAGTGGTAGGATGAAAGGCATGCACCACCATCCCCAGCTCTTTATGCTTATTCTATACATGTATTACACTATTAATAGTTGTAATACATGTATTACTATTAATAGTTATATACATGTATTACTGATAGTTGATTAATACATGTATACATGTATTAATACATGTATTACTGATAGTTGATTAATAGTAATACATGTATTTACAACTATCAGTAGCAATGTTGGATAGCATTCAGAAGAAACATCCACTGAACCTAAAGAGCTAGAGGATGTTTTTTGAAAAATCGAGGCAGCAAAGCTAAACCTCTTTGTAATGAAGTACATGGGCTGCAGATAAAATGGGTGTGATTACTCTGAACAGTAAAGTTTAGGTTAGAAGTGTATTCCATAAGAAGGGATAGTTCCGGATTTGCTGAGGTTATCCATGCAGAAAGCTTGTGTGTCAACAGTGTATGATGGCCTTAGTAGTGGCTGTCACAGGGTATAAGTTTCCCAGATGTTGGTTTTATTAGCAGCCGTTTTTTATCAGAAACTGATAAAATCAGATTAAATCAGCTAACCGATTAGTTTCTCTCTTTCCTCCTCCATTCTTCGGTCCTTTAATTAAGTTTAGGATGAGACCCTGTCTCAAAAAAAAAAAAGTCACAGCAGGGGTTTAAAAGCCACATGCTTGACTACCCTGCTATGCTGTGCTAGCCTATGATCCAGAACAAACTAATGAAATGGTGTGGAGGAGAGATTTGAAAGAGATCAGGGTAGCACTGACAATAGTTGGGATTTTTCCCTTTTCAAACTAAAATAATTTTGTTGTGAGAATTTTTTTAGGGTGTCACACTATCTCTTACCATAACCAGACGTCCCCTTCTGGGAAACACTAGTATATCACTGAGATTGCTGTTGACTGGCCTCATTGGCTGTGCAGACTGTGCCACCTGGTGACAATAATATGCTATAGCAAGTTTTTTGGGGTTTTTTGTTTTTTGTGTTTTTTTTGAGACAGGGTCTCGCTTTGTAGTTCAGGCTGGCCCTGAGCTCACTATGGAGCCCAGACAAGCCTCGAACTCAGCAATCCTCCTGTCTCTGCCTCCCGAGTGCTGGGATTACAGGCGTGAGCGACCATGCCCGGCGCTACAGCAAGTTTTTATTTTGTTGCCTTAGGAATCTCTGGCTCTCTGAAGTTTTACTTCAGATGTTTTTTCTCTCTATTTCAGTTTTCAAAGACTGAAAAAATGCCTGACTGATTTATCCTAGCATTCCCCCAGCCCCAGTCCTGGAAAATATAGTGCCTCATACATATTAGGCAAGCACTGCTTTCCTATTCCTTTTTAAATTTTATTTTTAGACAGTCTTACTAAATTGACCAAACTGACCTTGAACCTGTGATTCTTTTGCCTCTGTCTCCTCAGTAGCCAGCACTGCAGGTGTGTGACTTATCTATGTTTGATTTTGTGTGTTATTTGTGGAACTGGGAATTGAACTTAGGGTCTTCACACTGGGTTACCTCCCAGCCCCCTACTTTTTACTGGAACAAGTGCTTAATAGGTCACTGAGTGCCCCAGAGTGGACTTGAGCTTGTGATCCTCCTGCCTTGTCCTCCCAGAGTGCTGGGATTATAGCACTACCATATCTAACTTCCTAGGTTTAGTAAAAGCTTTTTTTTTTTTTTTTTTTTTTTGAGACAGGGTCTTGCTTTGTAGTTCGGGCTGTCTCTGAGCTCACTATGTAGCCTAGGCAAGCCTCGAACTCAGCAATCCTCCTGCCTCTGCCTCCCGAGTGCTGGGATGACAGGCGTGAGCCACCACGCCCGGCATAAAAGCTTTTTATAGAAAAAGAACATGGGACCACTGAAATAATAAGTAGTTGTGAGTATACTTCAGTTCCTCCTTACTTGGGGAATACATTCCAAGAACATCAGTGGATATTTGAAACAGTGGATGGCAATAAACACTATATCCCCTGTGTGTACCTGGACAAAATACCAGAAACCTGCAAATTAAAGGAGGAAAGGTTGATTTGCCTTCCGGTTTCAGAGGGTTCAGTCCGGGGTAGGCTGGCTTCAAGTCAGGAATGGCAGGATGGAGGACAGCTGACCCACCGAAGGTAGCCATGAAGCACCCGAAGAAAAGGAAGACACGAGGGCCAAGAATGTGCCCTTTTACGTCATGCCCTCGGTGACTCACTTCCTCCAGCCAGACCCTATTTCCTAACACCACATTCAGATACAAACTCGTTACTGACTCAATTCACTTGTGAGTCCAGTGTCCTCACAATTTAATCACCTTCCAGAAGTCGCACCTCTGAAGACATGAGATGCTTGAGGATATTTTGGATCTAAACCATAACATACGGTCTTCTCTTTCACATACATTAGATAAAGTATAATTTAAAAACAAAGCATTGAGGGCTGGCGATTTAGCTCAGTGAGCACCTGCCTAGCAAGCTCAAGGTCCCTAGTTTGATCCTGGTGACCACATACAACAATACTGGATGTGGTGACTCACGCCCACCAGGAATTAGTACCACATACCACAATGCTGGGCCTGGTGGCTCACGCCTGTCATCCCAACACTCGGGAGGCAGAGGCAGGAGGATGGTTGAGTTCGAGGCTTGCCTGGGCTACATAGTGAGCCTGGGATCAGCCTGAACTATAAAGAGAGACCCTGTCTCAAAAAAAAAAAGAATATTTTATAATAAGTTATAGGAATGTTCTTTCTCTCTCTCCCACTCACTATCTTATTGTACTTTCATATTTTCACTTAGAGGAACCACTTTATGGCCTCTCTTTTGCACTTGGCATGCATGCATGCACTTGTAATTCCAGCTACTAGGGAGGCTCGGACAGGAGGATCACGAGTCAGGTGTGGCGGCGCATTCCTGAAACTTCAGCCCTTGGGAGCAGGAGGCAGGAGGACGGCAAGTTGAAGCATCGCCTGGGCAAATTTGGCAAGACCCTGTGTCAAACAAGAGGGACTGGAGTGTAGCTTAGGGGAAGAGCACTGTCAGTTTGATGTCCAGTGTATATATGTGTATATATGACGGGACAAATGCTAGATAGGGTTGTGGCTTTTTAATCCCTGACGCCTTTAATGTTCAAGTAGGATTCAAGGAAGTGACAGGAAGGAGTGGCTGACAAAGTGGAGAGGGGAGGCGAAGTCTAAAAGGAAATGCTCGCCCCTCTGCCACAGCTCAAGGATGCCACGTGCACTCAGTGTTGTCAGCTTCCAGCACAAGACAGAAATCCTTCCTTCAGGGGGATTGCGTGTGAAATATATGATTATTTACATAGTTTTTTTTCTTTTTTTTTTTTTGAGACAGGGTCTCGCTTTGTAGTTCAGGCTGGCTCTGAGCTCACTATGTATTCCAGGCAAGCCTCGAACTCAGCAATCCTCCTGTCTCTGCCTCCCGAGTGCTGGGATGACAGGCATGAGCCACCACGCCTGGCCCTGTGGTATGTGGTATTGATGGTTGGTGGGCGTGAGTCTCCATGCCCAGCATTGTATGTGGTTTCCAGGGATTGAACTCAGGACCTTGTGCTTGTGAGGCAGGCGCTGGAACCACTGAGCTAACCCTCTGGCCCTATTTACATATTTTTGAAGACTTTCTTCCAGTTCTGGGGAAGGAGCCCAGGAAAGTGCTCTACCACTGAGTTACATCTCCACCCCTTCTAAAACATTTTTAGAAATTTGACACAGGATCTTGCTGAGTTGCTAAGTGGCCCAGACTAGGCTCAAAATTCTGATCTTCCTGCCACAGGGCAGTGACTCCCACACCATCAGAGGTCAAATTTGTGTCTCCGGATAAACCAAGAATGGGTGTGAAGACGAAGGAGGTTAGGAGTTGGAAAAGTTTATGGAGTGAAAGCTCCAGAGAGGCAGGACGGGGGGCTGAAAGGGTACTGCTGCCGAGGCTCTTTGCCTGGGGGGATATTTACACAAAAATGCCTGCATCTCAGGTCACTCTGGGCAACCCGAGGCCAGTCTATGGGGGCTACAAGAGTAGTAGTTTAGGGCCGGAGATTTAGCTCAGTGGTTCTGGTGTCTGCCTCACAAACTCAAGGTCCTGAGTTTGATCCCCGGTAACCACCTACCACAAAACTGGCCATGGTGGCTCACACCTGTAATCCCCAGCACTCGGGAGACAGAAGCGGAAGGATTGCTATGAGACTGAGGCTGGTCTGGGCTACATAGGGAGTTTGGGGCCAGCCTGACTACAAAGTGAGACCCTATCTGAAAGAAAAAGGAAAAAAAGAGAATAGCAATATTGAGCCAATAGGGAAGGGGCCTCATAGCGAGAGTAGGTAGGCATCACTAATGTTAGCATGTCTCTTACTCCTTATGTAGAAAGATAAGGCATTTTGGGGAAGGGATGGGAGTCTGTTCAGGGTGTTTGGTTCACCCATGTATGTAACTGATGCCTTATCTAGGCTCACTAGTCCAGGTGGTGCACGCTACCGTACAATCCCGAGCTGCTGTCTCTCTCTGGGGAGACCTGCAGGCCTGGCTCCTTTCTAGTTCCTCTCTAGCCACAATTTTGAAGTGTTTCAGCTTCTGTACTGACTTCTTGAAGGGCCTGGTCCCTTTCTGACTGCCTGCTGGTTTCTAACTAACTTAGTACACTGTAGAGAAATGTCTGTATACTCCATTTCAGCAGTTCACAGCCTTTGACATACAGGAATTTATTCCTGCTTTCTAGAACGTTCTAATCTAGCAGAGAAGATGCAGCATTTGAATAAAGGCACGGAGACCTGGTAGAGGAGGCAAAGTATGACTGTGTTCTGGGAATGCAGCCAGATGGCAGAAGCGGCGAAGTCTTCCCTGTGCAGACCACGCAAGATGCTGGCCCTGATTGAGTCACGGTGCAGTGGTGGTGGAGGCCGGAGACTGAGGCGGCTGCTGCAGTACCACTCCATTAAGGGCCGAGTATTTCAATTCCTTCCAACTTCCCTTGCTGAGTTTGTCCTTTGGGAATTCATGAAGTATTACAATAAAAGAAACATTTACTTTCCTTTTACCTGAACTTCATGAGGAACAGTTTACTTTGTGAAGGACAAGTGATTGGAATCTTGGAAGAGAGCATATGCTCATCTTAGTTTATATCAAATAATATATGGCATTTCAGGCATCAGGCTTGATCTTGAGTATTCAAAGACCACTGGCCCTGAACTCCCTATGTAGCCCAGGCCACTTGAGTATTCAAAGGCCACTGAAACTATGAAGATCATATGAAATGAGAATTAAGAATGAATGGGTACAGGGCTGGAGATTTAGCTCAGTGATTCTGGCACCTGCCTAGCAAGTGCAGATTCCCTGGTTCAATCCCTGCTAACCACATACAGCAATACAGGGTGTGGTGAGACACACCCACCGCCAATCAGTACCACCTACCACAGTGCTAGTTGTGGTAGCTCACGCCTGTCATCCCAGCACTCGGGAGGCAGAGACAGGAGGATTGCTGAGTTCGAGGCTTGCCTGGGCTACATAGTGAGCTCGGGACCAGTCTGAATCACAAAGCAAGATCCTGTCTGAAAAAAGAATGAATGGTACACTGGGTATGATGGTGCATGGTTGTAATTGCAGCATTTTGGAGGATGAGGCAGCCTGGGCAACTTAGTTATTGTAAGATTTTGTTTTAAAATAAAAAATTAAAAGAAAAAAGAGCTGGGGATGTAGCTCAGTTACAAGGGCTCTGGGTCTAATTCTCAATATTGCCACAAACAGAAAACAAAACAATGCACAAAAAAAAAGCTTGAGTGGTATGGCAGGTGAGGAGGAAGAGCTGTGATGTTGGGTCTGATATAAAATGGTATTGTATGCAGCAGTGGGGCAGAAGGTAGAAAGGAAAAATTCTGGAGAAGAGGGAGCCTGAAGGGCAGAGGGAAAAAGAAGAAAGTGGTTCTATATACTATAGAGCCACTCTATATTCTATATACATAGAATATACTAAACTGGACTAGAGATTAACTCAGCGGCTCCAGTGCCTGTCTAGCAAGCACAAGATCCTTGGTTCGATATGAGGTAACCACATACAGCAATACCGGGTGTGGTGACTCACACCCACCGGCAATCAGTACCACATACAACAAATGCCGGGTTTGGTGGCTCAAGCCTGTAATCCCAGCACTCGGGAGGCAGAGGCAGGAGGATTGCTGAGTTCAAGGCTTGCCTGGGCTACATAGTGAGCTCAGGGCCAGCCTGAACTACAAAGCGAGACCCCATCTTACAAAACAAAAACACAAAACAAAATTTTAAAAAATATACTAAACTGCTGAGAATGACCCCAACTCCGTTACAGTTAATTACCATCTCATTTACATTGGGGTGTTTACACCCCAGCACTTGGGCACCAGGACAATTCTACAAGAGACAAAAATTCTCCCTTTCAACAGAACAGAGACTTGCTCCCGATTGGTGTGAATTGCCTTGACAGCTCAAAGAGCAAATTCTTTCCTACAAAAACCACATATAATTCTTTCATGTATATACCTAGCAGGGGAATAGCAGGGTCAAATGGGACCTCTAATCCTAATTCGTTAAGGCATCTCCACAGTGGCTCCATCAGTCTACATTACCACCAACAGTAGAGAAGGGTTCCTCTCTCCCTGCAGCCTCACCAGCATATGTTGTTGGTTGAATTCGTGATGGCAGCCATTCTTTCTGGAGTGGCATGGAATCTCAGTGTTGTTTTCATTTGCATCTTTCAAGTAACCAGTGATGTTGAACATTTCTTCATATGTTTCTCAGCTGTCTTTACTTCTCTGAAAAATGTCTCTTCCTTTCAGATCTCCATTTTTGAACTGGGTCTTTAAATTGGAGGGAGGGGTCTGATTTTTTAAAGTTCTTTATGTACTCTGGATAGTACTGCTTTGCCTGAGGAACAACTGGTAAAATTTTTTCCCATATTGTTGGGTGTCGTTTTACTCTGTTGGTGGTTTCTCTTGCCGTGCACAGCTTTTTGATAAGATTAGATCCCCAGTTGTTGATTTCTTCCGCTAGTTTCCCTGCTGCAGAGATTTTGTCTATAAAGTCTTTTCTTATGCCAAAGTCTCCAAGAGTTCTACCCAACCTATTTTCCAGAAGATTTAATGTTTCTGTTTTAATATTTAATTTCCGACTCCACTTTGATTTTAGTTTAGTACACGATAGAAGAGAGAGATCTATCTTTAATTTTTGGCAATTTGAAACCCAGTTCTTCCAGTGGGTTAGTATATCTGGAGTTGTTTTTGGATCTTTGAGTCTGTTTTGCCAGTGCCATGCTGTTGTTGTTGTTGTTTTGTTTTGTTTTGTTTTTTAATCACAGTGGCTATGTAGTACAGTTTCAAGTTGGGGATTGTGATATCCTCTGCCATGATCTTGTTGCCTAGGGTTGCTTTTGCTATTCTAGGTCTCTTATGATTCCAGATAAACTTTTGGATTATTTTCTCTAGTTCTGTGAAATATGCTGTTGGGATTTCAAACAGGATTGTGGGAATATAGCCATTTTGATGATGTTGGTTCTTTCTACCCAGGAACAAGGGATGCCTTTGCATTTTCTGATATCCTCTTCAATCTCCCTTTTCAGAAAGTTGTAGTTTTCAGAGTAGAGGTCTTTCATCTCTTTTCTTAAATTGATTGTAGATATTTCATTTTTTGTATTCTATTGTGAAAGGAATTGATCCCTGATTTCTCTTTCAGTGAGTCCATTTTTCGTGTATACAAAGGCTATTAATTTTTGAGTGTTGACCTTATATCCAGCTACTCAATCTGGTGATTACGTCTACCAATCTTTTTAAAAATGCAATCTTTTGGCTGAGATTCTAGGCTATTCTATATAGAGTATCATGTCATCAGGAAAAGAATACCACAGCGATATATGTGCACTCACGTTTATATCAGCTCAGTTTGTAATAGCTATATCTTGGAAACAGCTCAAATGCCCATCAAGGGAAGATTGGATAAAGTAGATGTGTTTTGTTTTAATAAAGTGGAGTATTACTCAACCATAAAGAATGTTAAAGTTCAGTCATTTATACTCAAATAGATGTACCTTGAGGACATACTGAGAAGTGAAATAAATAGGACACAACTGTGTAAATACTATATTTATTCCCTAGAATGAGAAACTGAAGGTGTAAGTGAATCATAAAGTGTATGATAGGTGCTGGGCGTGGTGGCTCACGCCTGTCATCCCAGCACTCGGGAGGCAGAGGCAGGAGGGTTGCTGAGTTCAAGGCTTGCCTGGGCTACACAGTGAGCTCAGGGCCAGCCTGAACTACAAAGCGAGACCCTGTCTCAAAAAAAAAAAAGTATGATAGGTAATGTGAGATAGGAAGAGATGTTCAAAAGGAAAAGGGAAAGGCAGGTAGGGGAGAGTAAAGAAGGGAAAGAAAAAATTTGATAGTAAAAAAAGAAAAAAAAGCTTATGTACCTGGGAGTTGGAAAAAGGGCAAGGGAATGGGAAAAATGGGAATCAGGATGTGTCAGGTACAGGTGCAAGTTCTCAATATGGAATGTGATCATAGTGTATGTATAAAATATACCAATAAAATCAATTTTTAAAACCCACATAAGTGCTGACGCTGGTTTCTTCCAGGCTGTGAACTCTTTTCACTGGCCAGCTCCACCCTAAGGAGTGTATCCTGCGTAATAAACTATCCTTTTTTTTTTTTTTTTTTTTTTTGAGACAAGGTCTCGCTTTGTAGTTCAGGCTGGCCCTGAGCTCACTATGGAGCCCAGGCAAGCCTCGAACTCAGCAATCCTCCTGCCTCTGCCTCCTGAGTGCTGGGATGACAGGCGTGAGCCACCATGCCCGGCACTGTGGTATGTGGTATTGATTGCTGGTGGGCGTGAGTCACCACACCCAGCATTCTATGTGGTCACCAGGATCGAACTCAGGACCTTGCGCTTGCGAGGTGGGCACTGGAACCACTGAGCTAAATCTCCGACCCTAAACTATCCTTTTACTTCTGAATTCTGTATGACCAAGAACCTAGGACAGTCACAACTCCTGACATCAGCAGGAACAAGGGCACAGATGATAAATGTGTCTTACTACACAGAAGAACCACAAAACATTTGATATCATAGAATTTTGAAATACAAGTTACAAGTGCAAGGAATAGAATTTGCAAATTTGCAAAGAAGATATCAGTCATAAAGGGCATTTTTGTTCATACTTAGTAATGAGACCAGATAATGAGAACTGAAACATAACTGACCTTCTCTATGAGCACAGAAGAGAAAAAAAGCAAGCCGTGCCTCTCTTGGCAACACGGAGGCATGCCAGCACATTGCAAGTTCCAAAGAGTCATTGCAGCTGAGATCTGAGTGTTTACCTGGGTACATGCTATAGATAACAAGAGACAGATGAATCTTCCACTCACTGAATTGCTTTGCTCCCTTGTCTAAGTGAATAAAAGTGAGGTGGGTCAATGCTCAGAGCTCTCAGCCCTTTGGCCCCTCATTCCAAAATATCTTTTGAGTCTTTTGTTTTTCACCCTCATTTGTCCCTAGTTGGGGATAAACTTGTAGACTGGTTTCTACAAAGTAATTTGGAAATCGCCCGGAAGCAATCACTAAAAAGCTTCAAGCAGAAGACTGATTTGCTTAGGGCGTGTTTTAGAAAATGAGCACTGCTTGAAATCAATGTAAAGACGAGCCGGTCCTGGGACAAGCAGTGCAACACTGAAGACAGGAAGACCAAGTCAGATGTAACCTAACAGTGTAGTTAAGAAGGGTGAAGGTTAAAGAAAGGTTTTAGTGAGACGGGAGAACATTTCAGTACATCGGTAGGCTGAAAGGAGAAACCAGGAGTGAGGGGAAAATGTGGAAAACAGGATACTTACTTGGAGCAAAGAGATGCTAGAACTGAAGTAAAATAATATTGACCTAACTCATTCGCTGAAAGCAGCTGGGGAGATTAAAAGAGCAGATGTTATCTGCTCATTAACTCTAATGGGATACTGGAGTTCATAGTGGGTGGGTAGGAGAGATATCATAGATTTCAGGAAAAAGAGTTAAATACATTTACAGAAATCTCATGGCTTGGACTCTTTTCTTTTTCTTTTTTTCTGAGACAGGGTCTCGCTCTGTACTTCAGGCTGGCTCTGAGCTCACTATGTAGCCCAGGCAAACCTTGAACTCAGCAATCCTCCTGCCTTTGCCTCCCGAGTGCTGGGATTACAGGCATGAGCCACCATGCCTGGCACTGTGGTATGCGGTATTGATTGCTGGTGGGTGTGAGTCTCCACGCCCAGCATTGTATGTGGTTACCAGCGATCGAACTCAGGGCCTTGTGCTTGTGAGGCAGGCGCCAGAAGCACTGAGCTAACCCTCCGGCCCTCTTTTCTTTTTTTTTTTTGAGACAGGTTCTTGCTATGTACTTCTGACTGGCCTTGAACTCCCATTGATCCTCCTGCCTTAGGCTCCTGAGCATTGCAACTACAGGAAGGCACCACCATGCCTGGTTGCTTTGACTCTTATTAGTTGTGAGGCATAAAAGAATAAAAATCTGCTGGGTGTGATGATATACACCTGTAATCCCAATACTTTGGGAGGTTGAGGCAGCAAGATTGCAAGTTCAAGCCCAGTGTGGGGAATTTAGTGACTAAAAGAGACCCTCAGATTTATGAGTTCTAGAATGTATGATGGATATGGTAAAATAGAAAGTATTCAAAGGGAAATGTGGTGGAGGGGTGAGTAATGAGGGATAAAGAAAAAAACGTGAAAGTAATAAAAAAGGGGAGCAAAGCTTATGTATTTAGGGGGTAGGGGAGTAGGAAAAAAGGAGAATTAAATTGTGTCATATACTAGTACAAATTCCCATTATTGAGTGTGATCATGATGTGTATATACAATGTGCCAATAAAGATTAAAAAAAGAGAGAGAGAAAGGCCATCAGAGAATAATTAGTTAAAAAAAAAAAAAAGAAAAAGTCTGGGAATAGGGCTGGAGGGTTAGCTCAGTGGTTCCGGCGCCTGCCTCGCAAGCACAAGGTCCTGAGTTCGATCCCTGGTAACTACATATAATGCTGGGCGTGGAGACACGCCCACCAGCAATCAACACCGCATACCACAATGCCGGGTGTGGTGGCTCACGCCTGTAATCCCAGCACTCGGGAGGCAGAGACAGGAGGATTGCTGAGTTCGCGGCGGCTTGCCTGGGCACCATAGTAAGCTCAGGGCCAGCCTGAACTACAAAACCAGACCCTGTCTCAAAAAGCAAAAAAAAAAAAAAAGCCTGAGGATAGACTGGTATGAAGGTCCTGGATTCAAATTTCACCACCAAAGGGGAGAAACAAGCCAGATTTTACAACTGCAAACTTTTAAAACAACAAGAAAAGAAAGTATTGATAAAGAGTTCTCTGATAACTTTTATTTGAATTCAGAATTTTGAAGGATTTGTGTATTTGACTTATGCTGAAAAGAGGACTTTATAAACAAATTCTCACAAGACCAATGGTTAAGAGTTACTTAAAATAAGCTGAGGCTTGGAGGAAATAATATGACTAACTCTGAAGGGTCTTTAAACCTAACCTTCACAAAAAATAATAAAGATGCAGTTACTGATTGGGAGAGAAAAGTTAATAAATCAAACCTTCAATGGAGGAAAGACAGCCTCTTTAACAAATGGTGCTGGAAAAACTGGGTTTCAACTTCACAAAAATTAAAGCTAGATCTTTCTCTTTCACCGTGAACCAACTCAAATCAAGTGGATTAGAGACCTACATATTAAAACAGAAACATTAAACCGTCTGGAAAAATAGGTTAGGTAGAAGTCTTGGAGACTTTGGCATAAGGATAGACTATGAATGAAACCTCAGCAGCACAGGAACAAGCAGAAAGAAATCAAGAAGTGGAATCTCATCTTATTAAAAAGCTTGTGCACAGCAAGAGAAACTACCAACAGAGAGAAAAGACAACCTACAATATGGTAAAAAAAATTTTACCAGCTGTTCCTTAGATAAAAGACTACTATGTAGAGTATATAAAGAACTTTTAAAAAACCATCTCCTCCCCCTAAATTTAAAGACCCAATTAAAAAATGGGCATCTGAAAGGAGCAACACTTTTCAGATGAAGAAGTAAAGGCAGCTAAGAAACATATGGAGAAATGTTCAACATCACTGGCCATTTGAGAGATGCAGACGAAAACAACACTGAGATTCTATGTCACTCCAGAAAGAATGGCTGCTATCACAAGATCAAACAACAAATGCTGGAGAGGCTATCGTGGGAATGTAGACTGGTGGAGATCTCATGGATCTCTGTGGAGATCAATGAGGAGATTCCTTAAGGAACTAGAATGAGAGGTCTTATTTGACTCTGCTGTTTCCCTGGAAGGTATATACATGAGAGAATTAAAAGGATCATATACCACAGCAACATATGTGCATTCATGTTGTAAGGGTTACTTGTAATGTTAAAAGAACCTGTGGCTTCCCTGTCTCAAAAAAAACAAAAAACAAAAAAACCTGTGGCTTTGTCCAAACCTGGGGAAGGGAATGTTAGTTAGCCTGCAAGAACTAGATCTCCTTGAATGTGCTAGATACACCATTTGCTCTCAGAATATGCTAAATGCAAACCGTTTGCTCGCTCAAGGAAACGGACCCGTCCTTCTGGGGCCAAACGGTAAATGGTCACATCCCGACTTCTGGGAAGGGCTGGTCCCCCTCCCTAGAACCCAGGTGTGAATCGGGAAAAGCTCCTAGCAGGGAGCCGCTTTTGTTAAAAGAGGCAATATAAACTGAAGGAAGAGAGAAGCTGAATCAGAGAGCTGGGCCGTGCTACAAAGGAACGGAACGCCATTCAGGAGCGCTGCAGAAAGGACAAGCTGAACACTGCTCTCAGGGCTGGAACCCTCCGTGCTGATTACCCGTGTTGAAATGTTACCATGTTGCTCTGCTGGAGTGGTAATTATATTATGTTCTCAAACTGCTCTTGTACTATCTTACCCCTCTACTTTCATATATAAATAAGAAACTCTTCTTGTTTTCAGCGTGTCTTAGTTTCATTTTGCGAAGCGAGCCTCAATTCTGTTCAAAGGTGCACCGATTCGACAAGTTTTTCCCCCTTGTTGAAACACATGTTTATAGCAGCTCAGTTTGTAATAGCTAAATCTTGGAAACAGCCCAAATGCCCATCAGGATGAGCCTGGATAGAGAAGATGTGGGTTTAAAAAAAAGTAAAATAAAATGGAGTGTTACTCAGCCATAGAGAACGATACATTTCAGTCATTCATAATCAAACGGATGTACCTTGAGGACATACTCAGAAGTGAAAGAAATAGGATACCAATGTGTAAATACTCTATCAAGTTGTAAATGAACCACAAAATGTATGATAGGTAGTGTGAAATAGGAAGACAAATTTCAAAAAGAAAAAGGAAAAGGGGAAGTAGAGGGAAGTAAAGAAGGGAAAGAAAAATTTTGATGGTTAAAAAAGGGAAGCAAAGCTTAGGTTCATAGGGGGTGGCGTTATAGGGAGGCCAAGGGAATGTAAAAAATGAGAATCAAGATGTGGCATGTACAGGTTCAAATTCTTTTCTTTTTTTTTTTTTTTTGAGACAAGGTCTCACTTTGTAGTTCAGGCTGACTCTGAGCTCACTATGTAGCCCAGGCAAGCCGCCGCGAACTCAGCAATCCTCCTGTCTCTGCCTCCCGAGTGCTGGGATGACAGGCGTGAGCCACCACGCCCGGCACTGTGGTATGTGGTATTGATGGCTGGTGGGCGTGAGTCTCCACGCCCAGCATTCTATGTGGTTACCGGGATCGAGCTCAGGACCTTGCGCTTGTGAAGCAGGCGCTGGAACCACTGAGCTAAATCTCTGGCCCCAGGTACAAATTCTCAATGGGGAATGTGATCATAATGTATGCATAAAATGTATCAACCAAAAAAGATTGAAAAATACAGAAAATAAATACAGTGTTCCTCTTGGTTAAAAAAGTTCTCTTTGAAAATTTTAAGGAGCATAATCAGCAGATGGGGAAGAATACAACCAGTTATTGGAGCTATGATAAGTGGACAATATTCAGAAAAGAGATATGGTGGGACTGGGGATGCAGTTCAGCGACACAGTGCCTGCCTGGCAAGCACAAGGTCCTGAATTTGATCCCTAATACCAAAGAGAAAAAGAAAAAAAGAAAAAAGAAGTATGGCATATGAAAAATAGTTAAAAGAACTAACAATTTTTTCCTAAATGTATTTATGGGGAGCCAGAGCTATGTTTTCGTGTCTAAAATGCTGTCCTTTAGAAGAAGGGATAGAAATTTCTATTGTAAGTTGTAGATGGGAGAAGAAAGAAGGGACAAAAGAAGAAAGCAGGGTCAATTTATAAAACTTAGAGGAAGCTGAATTTTCAGGTCCATGTAATAACTTATTGTACTTTTTCATATGTAGTTCTCCCCTCAGCATTTAATTGGGAAAAATTGCAAATGTATAGCAAAGTTGTAAGAATTTTACAGTTAATGCCCATTTATAGTGATTCATCACTTAGATTCTACCATTACACTGTATTTTACTTAGTTCACATGCTTATTCTATCCATCTCAGCCCATTTTATTGTTTGGATATGTTGCAAAGTAAATTCTATACAGTTTTGTTTGGCACTGGGAAGGTGATTCTCCTTTCTCCTAATATTATAGGTAGAAAAGCCAGCTAGACATATGTAGGCAGATAGATAGGGCCGGTTCTTGAAAGACTTGCAAAAAAGGACATCCTCAAAGGTCAACACCATAAATGAGGAACTATACTTCCAGATAGCAGTCACCAGCAGACCTCACTCTCCCAAGATGAAATGTCAAAATCCAGATCCAGCCCCTCCCTGGAATGCAACAATTGCAAAATCCCCATATAATGGGCAGGACCTTGAACCACCTGGAGGAGTCTCTGGACAAGCAAGACCCTCTAGGGTTTGATTTCTCAATGGACCCTATTCAATCAAAAGGTTGCTGAAGTAACTATGCTTGCCCTTT